>PVLC010008790.1:0-11424 GCA_004027655.1 Graphiurus murinus | reverse complement strand
CCTTTTTTATTTATTTAATTTATTTATTTACTTACTTATTTGCAAAAACATTTTGTCTGCTGGGTATGGTGGCACATGTCTATAATCCCAGTACTTGGGAGCTAAGACAGGAGGATCACAGTTTCAAATCTAGCCTCAGCAACTTAGCAAGACTCTCAACAGTTTAGTGAGACCCTGTTTTAAAGTACAAAATTAAATAGGGCTGAGGGGTCTAGCTTAGGGATAGAATGCCCATGGGTTCAATTCCCAGTGTAGGTAGGTAGGTAGGTAGGTAGGAAGAAAGGAAGGAAGGGAGGGGAGAAAAAAATTTGTCCAACACAATTATTGAAATTTGAAGCCCAGATTTGAAGGCAGGCCTTTCTCCCGCCTCCCTGGTTCTGCACATGAAGTGTCACACGGAAATGGCGGGTTCCAGCTGGCCCATGGCAACCGCAGAGTACTGGACTCGCTCAGCTTACACAGCTTATTATATCTGCAGAATGATTTGTGATCTCAATAGCCTCTTAAAAGAAAGTATTTCGGGTCCATTTCAATAATTTCTGAAATTATTAACATTCTGAGTAAACACAACCACAAGTCTGTGTGTCCCAGCCAGGAAAGACTGACAGAGTCGGCCTGGTCTTCCACTCCCAGGCCATGCACACACGAATAGCCTTCCAAGCCTTCTTCAACAGGTTCTAATTCTCATCAGGGAGAATGGAGCAGACACATCCTCAGATCAATCTGAGGCAAAACCCCTCATGTCAACAGTATTACATATGGGGACTGATAAAATGTATTCTTTGTTCCTGCATCTTTTTTTGTTTTTCAGTGTTAGGGATTCAATCCCGGCTTTTTTGCATGCTAGGCAAGCACTCTACCACTGAGCTACGTTTCTCAACATGCACTCTTTGAATGCTTTAAACTCATTTCAGAGCCAGGCATAGTGGCACACACCTGTAATCCCAGTACTTGGGAGGCTGTGACCAGAGGATCACAGGTTCAAGACCAGCCCCACAAATAGTGGGTGTGCAGTAACTTAGTGAGTCCTTCAACAACTTAGCAAAACCTGTTTCAAAAATAAAAATATTTAAAAATAGGGCTGGGGATATGGCTCAGAGACAGAAACCTTATAGGTTCAATCCCCAGTACCAAAAGAAAGAAAAAAAAAAAAAAGGAGGAGTTTCAGAACATCTGGCTCTCGTCCCTAGAAGCTGTGTCTTGCAGGAACCGAGGAAGAAACCCAAACCTCCTGTTTGCAGGAAAGGGAAACGAGATTGATGAAACTGAGGTGACTGGGGCTACTTCAGGCTCTTTCCCTCCCTCTCTCCCTGTCTTTGTTTTTTTGTGGGTCTGGGGATTGAACCCAGAGACCTTCTCCCTCTGAGCTATGAGCTATACTCCCAGCCCTATTTTATTTTTCGTTTTGAAACAGAGTCTTGCTAAGTTGCTAAGCTGAGGTTCTCACTAAGTTGCCCAGGCTGGCCTCAAACCTGTGATCCTCCTGTCTCAGCCTCCTAAGTAGGGGGGCCCTACTGTGCCACTGTGCCCAGGTTCCCTTTCCTTTCTTATATCATGCTTCTTTTTTTCCTTCACACAAGGCACACCACAGATCTGCCATCGCCATCGCAGTGTCAGAACAGGTAGTAGACAAAAGGTGTTTTGCCACACTGTTTGGCTAGATCCTTTCCTTTGGGGACACCAGAGCAATTGAGCCAACTGCGCTAATGGCACCTCCTCTGCTGGTCCCTGGCTGTGTAGGGCTCACTGGGATGGGAACAGGCAAGCCTCTGTCTTCCATTCTCCAACTGTCCCTCCACACTCATGTCAGCGGCCCCACAGGGACCTAAAATCAGCCTTTCAGAGTCCCACTCCACCCTGGACCCCTCTGCTCTCCAGAGAAATGCTGGCATACAAGTAACCTCTCAGGAATGTTGCCACAGCGCCAGGAGCCACAGCAGGAGGACGCTTCATTTCCCCTCGCGTCTTGTGTTTGGCTTGTATTAGAAGAAACTCGTAAATAAATCCTGTTGGTTTTATTGACCGTCCTTCTGGCTTGACAATGTTGTCGGTTTGCAAGGGGCGCCAGGACCATAAATGCTGATGGTCTAAGCAGACTTGTTTGGCCAAAGCTGATTGTGCAAAAGGAGAGGGAGGGAAGTCCTTTCCTCTTACGTGAATACCCTTGGCCTGGCCTTCGTAGATACCGGAATGAGGGCCGCCCAGGTCAAAGCAGTCTAGGATCCAGGAGCTAAAGACTCATGGCCCTTCCTAGAAGTGCAAAGACCTAAAGAGAGGCTGATAGTAGTAGCTTGAGCAAGAAAGCTTCTTAATTTAATTGTTTTTTTTGTGTGTGTGTACCTTTGAGATACATTCCTTGTCTGTCTGTCTATCTATCTATCTATCTATCTATCTATCTATCTATCTATCTACTTATGTATTCATTTTGAAACAGGGTCTCACTAAGTTGCTGAGGCTGGTCTTGAACCTACAATTGTCCTATCTCACCCTCCCAAGTCCTGGGATCAGAGGCATGTTCCTCCACACCCAGATAGCTTCCCAATTTCTAGGAAAGAACTCAGCAAATGATGAGGCTCAGGTGCCAGTTAAGCCGATGAACTCACCTCCAAGGTGACCTTGTTGAGGTTTGGAGGTGAGGTCATGGCAGAACTGGGCTGTTAAGAGTGGCAAATAGGAGACTAAAACATTTTCTATGACCTAAGACTCCTAGGGCACTCTTGGAAAGTTGAAGGGAAACAGCAGGGCTAAAACTCCACAAGTACATCTGGGACCAACTTGCTTCCACTGCCCAAGTGAAAAGAGATTCAAAACCAAGCAAGCCTAGCCCAAAGTCCAACAATGCTAAACACTGGAGACTATTTTTATGAGTTTTCTACTGTCACAGCCTCCATAGCCAAAAGCACCTCTTCTGGGGCTTTGATTTTTAGGCTGGGAGGGTAGTAGTTCCCCAGCTAACTCTACAGATAGATGTGGATGTTCCTTGGTCCCCGGGGTCATCCTTGGAGCCCAAGATTGCTTGTATGTTAGAGACACTTATCTCCCTAGCAACTGGAAACTGAGGCACACCATGGCCCATGGGCCAAAACCAGCCCAAGGTCCTTTTTTATAAATAAAGTTGTATTGGAAGACAGCCATGCCCACTCAATATGATGTTTCCTAATGATTGTTTTCATACTACAAGGGGGGAAGGAGTACTGTAGACAGATGCCCACAGTAAAAAATATTTACTATTCAGCTTTCTACAGAAAAACCAGGCCAAGTTCTGCTTCAAACTCTTCCTATCCAGTCTAGTCATTTCCTTTCCTTACTCTGGGTTTCTTTGAAAGAAAATGTTGCTTTCTAACTATTTCAAAATTTTCTAACTATAAAGTATTTTAACCATATGGCAAGGAAGGAAATGTAAAACATCCTAAGAAAACCCAGATAAAAGCAATATTAATATTTTTCATGTTTTTGTCTCTTTCAATTCTGAAAGAGAGACAGAGAGAAGAGGTCACCGCATCTTCCCTGGATCCCTCCTGTCCTTGCAGCATCTTGTGGTTGGAGAGTCACTCCTGGCGATGCTTGATGCTTTCACTGTAATCTCTTGTGCATTCGTGCATATCATTTGCAAACGTAGTAAATCTTTCCATAAATAGTAGCACACTCCACACTCCACTTTCCTCTTGCAACCTTTCTTTTCTCCAAATGCATGTTTGAGATTTGATGCATGTGGATGTTTGTACAAGTCTATCTGCCCCACTGCGGAATATTAAAGCATTTTGTTCTTTGATTACTCATCCATCTAACTGAGGCACAGTTGAACTGCCTCAACTTTGTCACTATTGCCAAGAGTACTGTGTGTGTGTGTGTGTGTGTGTGTGTGTGTGTGTGTGTGATTGGAGATTGAACCCAGGGGCATTCTACCTCCAAGCTACACTCTCAGCCCTGTTCTATTTTTTTTTTTTTTTTTTTAATTTTGAAACAGGGTCTTGTTAATTTGCTGAGGCTGGACTTGAACTTGCCATGCCATCTTCCTATCTTAGCCTCCCAAGTACCAGGATTACAAGTGTGCACCACTGCACCCAGCTCTGAACAGTTTGATGTGTGCTTATTTATACCCATCTGTTAAACTTTTTCTAGAGGAGACACCAAGAAGTAGAGATGCCGGCTCAGAAGATTGTATAACTCAAGCTTGACCAAGTTCTGCCAAGTTGCTTTCCAACTGTTTGCACCAGTATTCTCTTCTCTCCCCTAAGTAAGGTGCAAGCCTCTACTTCTGCACACATTGGCTAACACTTGGTCTGATCGGAATTATTACTTTTTGTCTCTCTGAAGACTTGGAAGTGTCATCTCATGATTACTTCAACTTGCATCTCTCTGATTACAAGCAGGGGAGTACGTCCTGTTCAAATGCAGTGGCCCTATAGCTGAGGAAGAAAACTGTAAATTATTTGAAGTGAGTGAAATGAAAATGTTAAGAGAGGAAAAATCAGAAGTTCTAACTATAAATCTTCTAAACTCTCGTGAAAAGAATAGGAAGTGGCTAGCAACTTCAAAGCAGGAGAAGCGAGGCCCACAGGACTTAGAAGTTGGACATCCAAATGGACTCATCTACTTTTCCAAGGGCATTGCCTGAGTGGAACACTGATCATCACTTTGTTCCAGGAGAAATTTAATTTCATCTGGAAAATTTATATTACGTTTTAAAAAAGATTTTCAGCCAAAGAAGAAAGGACACTATCATTACTTACTTGGACTTCTGGGTAGTGAGTGTCTCATTTGGGAGCTTGCAATCCAAATTCTTAATCTTTGAGGAAATTGTTGGAGTAAGTTTGTGTAGGAAACATTAACACTGAGGCAAAACCGCAGCTCAGGATGGTATCCATTAGGGAAGAGATGGGGAAGTTCTTTGAAAGTGGGATGTCTACACTCATGGGTTGTGCCTTTCTCTACCATGCTTGGAGATGGGGAGGGGATATGGCTTCTGAACCCTGAGCTGCCCATGCCGTGACTCTCCTTGACTCATGCCAGGCTTCTGGGTTCCCCTCTGTCAAGTGCACCTGCCACCCTGCTGTTAGGAGAAATGTGGCACCAAAATCTAGTCACAGTCCCAGAACTCTGAACAAAAAAGACCATGAATTTTATTGGAAAGGAAGAAAGAAATGATGTGTGATCCACTGAGGATTTCATAGCTGGTGGCATTATTCGCTGCAGTCCTTACACAGTTCCTTTTTCCTTTTGGAAATAGATGTTGGGCTGTTGCCTGAGAGACCAACTGTGCTGCTGTGATATTACAACCCACAACCTCCTTCCTCTATACTCATCGTGTGTTCCAAGAGAACTAAGAAAGCAAATTCTACTGCTCTGGAAGCAGAGCATAAAGATTTTCTGTCTATATATAGGTAAATTTAGAGAGGCCTATCTAAGATGCTTTGTACAAAATCAAAACATCCTGCTGTGCGCTGCTCTAGCTTCCCTGGTCACTCTTCTCCAGGCTTTTTCCGCTCCCCTGGTCACGCTCCTCCAAGCTGCTCACATTTGCTTGTGGCATAGGAGCCCACAGCCTTGACCACAGGGCTCATGTACAACAGCATTCCCCATTTTCTTCCCCTGGAATTCAAGAGCACATACAAATTTCTTCTTTTCTTCAGCCATTCCATCTCCTTTCTTGATCTTTCTTTGCTTTCCTCTGGAAGGCTGGAGCTCCCCAAGGAGTTTCCCATAATCCAATTTCATTCCTCACACTCCCTTCTTCATTCATCTTGAAGACTTTCATCTCCTATGACTCTCAGACCCTGCACCCTACTGCCTGCCAAACATTCCCTGAGTGTCCTACAGACACCCTAAATCCTGTGCCCCAAAATCTCATTGTATTTCTCACTCCGCCTCTGACATGATCCTATCTCAATGAACAGTGTGGCATTCATTCTTTAACCTAAGCCAGAAAGCAGAGAATCTGGTAGATCCTGTTCAGTTAATATGGGAGAGTGGGTGTCTGTGTTCTGCCTTGCTAACAGATCCATAGATTCACTCAGGTACTGGATCCCAAGTTCTTCATAAACCCTGCCATATGTCATGGGGTGGGAAGTTGGTGGGTCCAAGCCATTAATTGTCCAACTCTATGCAAGTAGACTGGCTTAGGCATAGGTGATGAATGGCAACTGTGAGGGACAGGATGGAGGTGCCACCTTGTAGAAAGAGATACATTCTCTCATGGAAAGAAACATGCCACAGAGCTACAAGCCAGGCATGGTGGTGCATGCCTATCATGCCAGGACTGGGGAGGTTGAGGCAGGAGGATGGCAGGTTCAAGGCCAGACTTAGTGAGACTCTGTTTCAAAATAAAAAATAAAAGAGGCTGGGGGTGTAGCTCAGAGGTAGAATGCCCCTGGGTTCAATCCCCAATAACACACACACACACACACACACACACACACACACACACACACACGAAACAAAATAAAGAATAAAAAATAAGGTTGGGGGTATAGCTCAGAGGTGGAATATCCCTGGGTTCAATCCCTAGTACCACAAAAAGAAAGAAAGAAAGAGAGAGAGAGAGAAAGAGAGGGAGGAAGGGGACATGCCAGGAGAAGTTCCTATTCTAGTTTTTGCTGTGGTTGTGTGAGGATTTGATGGCGTGATGGCATGAGACAGTGGCGGTTCCATGAGGGTACATGCCCAGGATGATAGTCAGTACTTGCAACATAGAGCACAGAATGGAAAAATGTGATTACCCTGTTAAGTCATTGAGTTAACCAGCCCTGGGGCTGTTTACCTCTGCACCCATGTTTAGGAGTCAGCTCTTTAGTATTTAATCACTTCTGTTCATTGGCAATCATCCTGGCGTATCTTCTCGCATAGTAAGTCCATCAACAAGATCTCACTGTCTCTCACTCCTCGTTTCTAAATCCCACTGTTCATACCTAACTCAAGATATTAACATCCTCATCCTCATCATAGGACAGTTAAAACAACCCTCTCTCTGGTCTCCCTGCCCAACTCCCTTTTAGATCCACTTTCCAGATTCTTACCAGAATGAACATTCTAACACTCAACTCGTGTATGTTATTCTTTTAAATTAATCCCTTTATTTTAATATACTTGTATTGATACATTATAATTATACATCATAGTGAGGTTCAAGGTGGTACAAGCACACACGCACACAGCACTTGGCCACTTGGCGTGTTTCCCTCTGCATCCCACCCGCTCCCCCTCTGGCCTCCCCGTACATGGTAGTGAGCTTGGCAGTGACACCTTCATATGTGGGCGTAACATTATTTGAACTGTTTCCTTCATTAATCCTCCTCTTCCCCTCCCCAAATCCCTTTCCACTGTTCTACCAGTCTCTCTCCTTAATTATCTGAAGTCTCTTTGGTTTCCTACTTTCTCTCTAGCTTCCACATATGAGAGTAAACATACCATCCTTGACTTTCTGAGCCTGGCTGATCTCACTTGGCATAATATTCTCTAGTTCCGTCCATTTTCCTACAAATGACATAATTTTGTTCTTCTTTGAGGCTAAGTTTGTGTATACCACAGTTTCTTTATCCATTTGTCTGTTGACAGACACCTAGGTTGGTTCTATTATTGGGCTATTAAACCACACTGACTTTCCATCTAACTCCAGTTATTATAAAAATCATCAAGAATACAAGCAATAATAGATGTGGGTTTTTAAAAATGATTTTTAAAACTATAATCCAGTTTGAAACTAAATTAATTTTTCAGTAGCAGTAATATTTTTACATGACCTTTAATCACAATGATTCAATATGTATTTAGCCATCAAAATCAGAAATAAATGCATCTTGTAAAAATGGACACTTGAAAAAAGTCTAGTAAATAGTTGCCTATGATTCAGTAGCACTTATGTTTGTAGGTTCTCGCCTCTTTCAGTCTCCCAGTGTTGCCCAGTCCTGTATTCCCTGACTACTCTGACTCACTGTTCTGTTATCTCTTAGAGCAACTCTCCATTAAAATGTATATTTCTGTATTTAATAATCATTTACCAAATTGATAACATATTTATGCTACTTTGATCAGTTACTGTTATTCATTCTAATATTCTAAAAGTTTCCATAAGAAAATTTTAAATATTTCAAATTTTATGGCTACAGAATGAATATTAAAATTTACATGCATACTTTTGTCACAGAAAAAAATGACAGAAGGAAAAATAAAGGACTTTAAAATATGAAACTTACTAGGGAAATTAGAGTGAAATATGAACTTAAGGAGAAAAAAAGTGTAAAATGTTCTTTAAAGGAGTATTTATGCATTTATTATTCTTATATCACCATAATTGAGTCTATTATATCAGACTTTGACATAAAAGCATGATAGATATTTCCTAAAAAATATAAAACTATTGATACATACTGAAATTTCCATTCGTAATTGACTTTAAATCAACATACAAAAATAGAAGCCCAGTTGGGAAAAGGGTTTTTAACCTGTCACCAAATACATAGTAGGCAGTACTACTGATGTTAATCCTTTAACAATACTGTGGTAATGGCAATCAGTAATTTATTTCTTTGTCCTGTAATTTTTCATCCTTGTCTTTTGTAATCCCTTACACAGTATTAATAAAACTGTATTTGTGTGTGTTTGTTCTTAGTATCCATAAGTTTAAAGATGGAAAATCATTCAGTTTTTAGTTGATGTCATGTTGTACGTGGACAAAATGTCCATTAAGCTAAAATTCAGTTAAAAAAAAGGTAAACTAAATTGACTTTGTGATAAAAGATGTTTTGTTTGGTAGCTGTCAGTCATTATTAAGCAATTGTCTTCAAAGATAAAAAAAAAAAAAAAAGAATAATTTGTTGCCATCCTATATGGGATGTTTACAATAGAATTCCAAATTTTGGGGGGGGAAGAGGAATATTTCTACATGCATTTTTAAAAAAAGTGTATAATAGTGGGTATAAGGCAACTATGGTGTTTGGATTCCTCTGGAGACATTAAAAGAGAATTTATTTTGAAATATCCAGTTTGTGATATTCTTTAAATGATAACCATTGCAAGTTTTAGATGTCAGTTAATATAGATTTAGAAATTAAAAATGTTGGAGAGCAGTACAGTAATGCTTATTAAAGTATATAATAATGTTACAGAATTGTCTTTAAATAGGAGATTCATAGGAATGATGTTGGGCAAGACGGAGTTGCCCTTGAGTTCTTCAATGCATGAAATTTTATGTGGACCGGTAACTGTCATGAGGAAAGACCTTGCTCATGTGCTCAAATTCTGTATCTGTGCTTTGCTGACAGTCTCAAAACACTCTGTTGGCTAATGTATCCAAAGAGGACTGGAAGATCCCATGTTAAGTAATTTAACTGAAACCATAAGTCTGGTTGGGCTAGCATGAAGTCCTAGGCACCCCCGCCCCTTTCAAGTTACCTCCTATTGACAAGTGGTGCTGAAGTCAGACGAATGAGGGCAAATCCAAGGCTCTCAACCAAAGAAAACAAACATAATCAGAGACAACCAGGAAACTTAGAACATATCGCCAGTGGATTTGGAGCTATGGAAAAAGTGAAGAAAAAAGTGTTGAAACATATTAAATTAAGCACCAATACCAAAATCTCTCTCCATTACAAGTCCACAACAGGCAGTGCTTTTATGAAAGTTGGACGCGTCATTTTACACGCTCCACCCACTTCCTGGGGCTTGCTCTATAAGAAGGAATAAAACACTGACTTCATTCCAGGACGAGACCAAAAAACAATAACCTTCAAAGTAGGAGACGAGATAATTGGCTCTTTGAGTAATTCATGAAAGTGTCAATGATAGTTGAAGATCAAAACAAATTTTAATATACACTATAAAAGTAATAGTCTTTTTCAGTAGCCTTCAGGTGAAAAAATTTTATGTACTTTTCCCCATATATTTTATTTACTTTTTTTAGATTTTTATTGGCACATTGCAATTAAACATTCTAGTGAGATTCACAGTGATAATCTTTACTATTGTATTTTTCAAGAGGAAATGATAGTGGAATCTAATGTAGATTATGAATTAATGATGGTATGTTAAATTGATTTGGGAGGCAAAATAAAAGTAATTCATGAAAGAAACAATGTTGGAGCCAGGCATGGTAGAATGTGTCTGGAATTTCAGTACTTGTTAGGCTAAGAAAGGATGATTGCAAGTTTGAGATCAGCCTCAGCAACTTACCAAGACCCTGTTTCAAAATAAGAAAAGAAGCCAGGCATGGTGGCACATGCTTGTAATCCCAGCATTCGGGAGGCTGAGACTGGAGAATCCAGCTACCTAGTGAGGCACTCTGCAACTTAGTGAGACTCGGTTTCAAAATAAAGAATAAAAAATAGAGCCGGGGGTACAGCTCGGAGGTAGAATGCCCTGAGTCTGAGTTCAATCCCCAGTACTGAAAAAAAAAAAAAAAAAGAAAGAAAGAAAGAAACAGGGTTGGCAGTGTAGCTTGGAGGTAGAACACCCTTGGGTTCAATAATCAGTACAACAAATAGATGATAGATAGATAGATAGATAGATAGATAGATAGATAGATAGATAGACAGATAGACAGATAAATAGATAGATAGATGATAGAAAAAAAAAAATGTTGGCCTGAACTCTGGGGTCACAGAGATAAAGAAGAAGGAACATAGCCAGGCGTGGTGGCGCACGCTTGTAATCCCAGCATTTGGGAGGCTGAGATCGGAGGCTCCAGGTTCGCGGCCAGCCTCAGCTACCTAGTGAGGCACTCCGCAACTTAGTGAGACCCTGTTTCAAAATAAAGAATAAAAAATAGGTCTGGGAATGTAGCTCAGAGGTAGGATGCCCTTGAGTTCAATCCCCAGTACCGCAAAAAAAAAAAAAAAAAGAAGAAGAAGAAGGAACATGTTAGATATATGAGTTTTAACTTCTTGAAGTGATTGAATGGATACAAGAATAAAGAAGAGGAGAAAATCTAGATATCTGCTTCAGCCACTTGAGTGATGTGCTAGGGCCGTATTTGCATTAGAAGAGCAGATTTGAGGAAGACCTGGAGGGTGGGGCCAGGGAGACTCTAGCAGAGGCAGGAAGGAAGTCTGGCAGAAGATGGGCCTCAGGAGGTGGACGTGGGCTGCTGCAAGCTGGGGGGCTGATCGTTCACTCAGGGATATGATAAGGAGAGAATTGGGGTGAGAGTGAAACTCTGGGGAACAGAGTGAGGAACCGAAACCTAGCAAGGTGGCCAAATGAAAGAAGTGCAAAGGCTGTTAGGAAGTCTCCAGTGGATGGAAGGGATGGACAGTGGCAACTGATGGAGTTTTCCAGATGGGAGGCGGAAAGTGAAGATACTGTGGACCCGTTCCTATTCATTCATTCACTCACTCATTCATTCATTCCTTTATTTTTTTTGGTACTGGGGATTGAACCCAAGGTCATTCTACCTCCACCCCAGACCTTTTATTTTTTATTTCAAAGCAA
>PVLC010008789.1:0-56803 GCA_004027655.1 Graphiurus murinus | reverse complement strand
TGAAACAACCTGCACAGAACTTCTGAAGAAATTGATGCTCCTCTGTGATTCTGCAATTCTTGATAAAAACTCTCAATGGCTTCTCATTTCTACAGATTTAAACATAATGTCCTTGGTCTGGAATTAAAGCCTTCAGGATGACATGATGGCACACAACTGTAATCCCAGTACTTGAGAGACTGAAACAGGAGGATCACAGGTTTGAAGCCAGCCTTAGCAACTTAGAAAGACCTGTTCCAAAAACTGCTCCCTTAAATATTTTATGTACTCTAGCCAAACTAGAAGGTATATTTTGACATGAACATATCCTCTGTTTTTCTACTTTATTTCTGTTCCTATTTCTTCTCAGCTTAAAATACTGGTTTCCTCATCTCTCATTCACCTCTCAAAACTTGTTTCAAATCTACCTCCTTCATGAAGACTGAGCTAACATCAAGCATCAGACTGTCAACTGAGACGCACACAAATCAGAAATGTTACGCAGTATCTAGCTTTACAATTATTTCAAGGATATGAGTATTTGATAAGCACAGGTAAGGCAGAGAAAAGACTGGGACATCCTACAAGACTTCCCACATTCTCGTTGTTTTTTTTTTTTTTTTTCCCGGTACTGGGGATTGAACTCAGGGGCATTCTACCTCCGAGCTACACCCCCAGCCCTATTTTTTATTCTTTATTTTGAAACCGGGTCTCGCTAAGTTGCGGAGTGCCTCACTGGGTAGCTGAGGCTGGTCGCGAACCCGGATCCTCCGGTCTCAGCCTCTCGAATGCTGGGATTACAAGCGTGCGCCACCACGCCCGGCTCACATTCTCGTTTTTGTAGACACATGCTTTTCAACTCAGAATAATAGATAAAGCCTTTAATGGTCCACAGTGGGGAGCATTTAAGTTAAGAACTATCTCCACTTCATGCTCCAGAGGGTTGTATGGATTATGCCACATTCTCTAGGGAGCAATATATCATAAATTCATAGACTGTAGGCTTGTTTACCTTAGGTAATCTTAAACCAGAGGCACCTTGCATTACTAGTCTATTTGCCCAGAAGTCCAGTTATCATATTTGCAAAAATATTGTACTGAATCACTGCCTTCTTTCTTTTTCTAAAGAATCCTGTTTATGAGGAATGAAGGGATCACAGGCCAATTACTTCAGTGTCTTCTGCTCCAAATTCTTCCCTGATTACTCCAATCTTATATAATCTTTCTCTTTTATCACACCATGCTTGTATCATAGTGCTATTTTTATTCATTGTATTATACTTATTAAGATGATCTTCTCCCTCCTGCAGTCAAGCAGAAGTGACATGATTTATTCATTTTGAAACACTAACAGTACTTTGGAAAGTGATGTGCATCTAACAGTTATTTAATAAATGCTGAAATTAATTAGGAGAAAGTAAGAATGTTTTATTCTGATTACTTCTCACAGACACCACTATTGAGTCTGTGGAGAGAAATCAAACAGTTCTAATTCAAAAGGGCCTAAATATGTGCCTGTGTAAATAACTTAGTAACAACTGTACAGAATTATATGAAATTATGAATTAGGTAACATTGTCTTCACTACTTTTTCTTTTCTTACTTCAGCACCATTTCCCTCTTTCCTCAGTTAACTCTATCTGGATCTTATTTGCAGGGATGGGCTTTGCCCAGGTGAGAGGCTGGTTTAAAAACTTCACTTAGCAGAGCAAGTCCTAGGGGATGTTATTTAGACATGACTCAGAATCAGTGATAGGAAAGAAAAAGACAAAATGGAGTCATGCTTAAACAGTGCATCAACTGGAAGAATGAGGATGGCATATAACCAGGAAATACAAAAAGGAAAGTGAAGAGGATAAGGAGACATGTTAACCTTAGTTGAAAAAATGGTTCACCATCCAGGTCTGAAAACCTGGTGTATCCTTGGAGATGTTGCTCTTACATAGGACTAGAAAGCTTTGTTGGGTTAAGGGCAGAGATTTAAAAGGATAAAGCTGGCTTGACCAGAAGGGTTTTCTGCTCTTCTTCTAATCCTCATATAAAACTTCATTCTCAACCTCTGAAAAATGACTTAAAATAGTTTAAAATATCCTTCTTCTAGAAATATTGCTGAGAATTCAGTCTTAGGTTAAAATGATGATGGGCTTATTTGTTATTGAATTAAGGATAATTGGGGGGTGTAAGAACTTTATTAACATTTCTTAAGATGTCATGACATGCATCTCCTCTTATTTGGCTCCCTAGCATTGAAAATGTTTATATATTTTTATACCTAAACTCTTTAATAGGTAATAAATACAACAAATTTCATGCTATGTGTTTTTTTTCTCTACAGAGAGAGTAAAAGAGCCCACAGATATATATATATATATACTTGGTTAATGTTCTTCTTGTTTTCATAACTGTCTTTTCTTATCTGTTTTACACAGAATACTTCTTGAAAGTTATGTTAGTTTTCTAATTCTGCATAAAAAATTATGACAGCCTTAGCCGCATTTATTATCTCTCTCCTCTCCATTTTTGTTTGTCAAGAGCCATGTCTTAACTGGATCCTTGGCTTTGGTTTTCATGAGGCTGCAGTTAAGGTGTGGTTAGGGCTGTTTTTCACCAGAAGCTGAATTGGGAAATATCTGTGTTCACAATTCCTAGTTTGAGTGGATTCATTTCCAGCAGCTTTAGGATTTATGGTAGCTGTTTCTTTTTTTTTCTTTTTTTCTTTTTCTTTTTCTTTTTTTTTTTTTTTTTGCGGTACTGGGGATTGAACTCAGGGGCATTCTACTTCTGAGCTATACCCCCAGCCCTATTTTTTATTCTTTATTTTGAAACAGGGTCTCACTAAGTTGCGGAGGGCCTCACTAGGTAGCTGAAGCTGGCCGCGAACCCAGATCCTCTGGTTTCAGCCTCCCAAATACTGGGATTACAAGCATGTGCTACCACACCTGGCGGTAGCTGTTTCTTCAAAACCGACAACAGAGCTACTCCACGTTCCATTTCTCCACATTCTCATCAACACTTGTTTTTCTCTGAAAATATGTGTATGGATGTGTTTCATTCTAGAATTCTTAATAGGTGTGAAATGGTAGCTTGTGGTTTCAATTCGCATTTCCTGAACTACTAATAATGTTGAGCATCTTTTCATGTGCTTGTTGGCCATTGTTTATATTCTTCATGTGTTTCATGATAAGCAATGTAATGAGTTTTTTTTTATGCCTTAATTGGAAGAATTTCCCTTCATTTTAACATTATGTAATCCATACTTTTTGTGTTAAATATGTCTTCTACTTCTGTGAGATAATGATAGTACATGTTTACTTATATACTTTAATGTCCTTGACAAAGGAAATATTTAACACCCCAACTATTTAAAAATATACTAATAAATAAATGTGCTAATAAATAAATCAGTATGATGTACCACATTAACAATGAAGGATAAAAAATACATGATCACCTCAACAAAGGCAGAAAAACCATTTGACAAAATTCAGTATCCATTCATAAAAAAATTTTGATAGTTTTTTAGGTATAGAAAGCAAATAGATATAAAAATAAATTTCTGTAACATAATAAATGCCATTTATGAAAAACCCACAGCTAATATATCAATGGGAAAAACTGAAAGCTTTTCCTCTCAAATCTGGTAAAAGGCAAAGATGTCAACCAACTCTTTCCACTTCTATCCAACATAGTACTTAAAGTGCTAGCAAAAGTGATTCTAAAAGAAAAAGAAATAAAGGCATCTGAATTGGAGAGGAAGAAGTCAAATTTTTCCTATTTGCATATCAAATCATCCTATTTGTAGAAAATCTTAAATGTACCATACCACTCCTGGGTATCTACCCAAAAGAATTGAAACCAGTCAGATGTCCTGGCATGCACTTGTAATCCCAGTACTTGAAAGGCTGAGACAGGAGGATTGCAGGTTTGCAGCCAGCCTCAGCTACTTAGTGAGGTCTTCCACAACTTAGTGAGACCCTATTTCAAAATAAAGAATAAAAATAGGGGTAGGGGTGTAGTTTAGAGGTAGAATGCCCTGGGTTCAATTCCCAGTACCAAAAGAAAACAAACAAAAAAAGGAATTGAAACCAGACTACCATAGTAATGCATACATATCTCTAATTATAGCCGCACAATTTATAACTGCCAAACTATGGAACCAGCCAAGATATCCATCAACAGATGAATGAATTACAAAATTATAGGATATATACACAATGGAATTCTACTTATGTCATTTGCAGGAAATAGATGGAACTGGAGAATATTATGCTAAGTGAAATTAATCAGTCAGAAAAAGTGAAGGGTTGGATGTTTTCCCTCATAAGGGGAAGCTAGGGAGAAATTAGGGCAGAAGAGGGACTCCAGATAAAGGAGGAGAAACCTTAGTGGAGTGAAGGAGGAGATCTAACTGGGGGGGATGGGAGGGAGGAGGAAGAATTGAAGAGAGAAACATGTGAATGGTCATGATGTACACACACAAGCTTATCAAGGCCAATCACTGTGGTGAGCATGGGAAGGAGGGGCAGAGAAGGGAATGGGATAGAAACTAGGGGAGGGCTTAAAAAGTACCCTGTATGTTGAACCAGCCTTGTATCCCTGGGATGAACCCGACTTGGTCATGGTGTATAATTTTCTTGATGTGGTTTTGAATGCACATTGCTAGTATCTTGTTTAGTAGTTTTGCATCTAAGTTCATCAGTGATATAGGCCTATAGTTTTCTTTTCTTGAGCTGTCTTTATTTGGCTTTGGTACTAATGTGATGTTGGCTTCATAGAATGTGTTTGGGAGGATCCCGTTTCTTTCTATTTCATGGAATAGTTTGAGGGGTATTGGGATTAGCTCTTCTATAAATGTTTTATAAAATTCACTTGGAAAACCATCTGGCCCTGGGCTTTTGTTTGATGGTAAACTCTTTATTGCTGTTTCTATCTCTTTGATTGTTATTGGTCGGTTTAAGTTTTCTATATCTTCTTGACTCAGTTTAGGGAGGTTGTATATGTCTAGAAATTTGTCATTTTCTTCTAGATTTTCCATTTTGTTGGAGTATAGTTTTTCAAAATAGTTTCTTACTATCCTCTGTATTTCCATACTGTCGATGGTGATACCACCTTTTTCATCTCTTATTTTGGTGATTTGAGTTTATTCTCTCTTTCTTTTGGTTAGGTTGGCCAATGGTTTATCTATCTTGAAGGGGATGGATGGGGGGAGGGAAGGACATCCTAAGGCACATGATGTAATTACACAATTATATCAAGGTCACTCACTGAACTGAACTTGAGAGGGAGGGAGGGTGAGGGAGCGGGGTAGGAATTGGGGAAGGGGTCAGATGAGAAATGTGTGCACATTTGTCTTTATCAATTTGTACCTAACAAAGATGTATACATACAAAGCATGAATTATTACAATAAAAAAGTACCGTGTACATGTAGGCCTCTATCACCCTGAACTTCAACAAGATGTATGATTACAATGCAACATTTTAACAGAATAGCATTATAAGTACTAAATGAAGTCAGTAAAGTAGTAAGATAAAAATCAACATACAAAATTAGTTGAATTTTTATATCAACAATGATCTATCTGAAAGAGAGAGAAAAACAAATGCACTCTTTTTTTTATTGTTCTCTAAGCAATATAGTAAACCAACTATTTACATAGCATTTACATAGTTTTAGATATTATAAACAATCCAGGGGTGATTGAAAGTATTGCATAGGGGAGTATGTGTGTAGGTTATATGAAAATACTATGCCATTTAATATAAGGTAATTTAGCATCCACATATTTTGACATGTCGAGATGTCCTGGTATCAATTTCCTATGGATTTTGAGGGATAACTCTACTGTTCTATATGTATTCCTTGTTCATATTAGTCAGGGTTCCTCAAAGAAATAGAACTGATAGGATAGATAGATGATAGATAGATAGATAGACAGACAAAGAGAAGAGATTTATTATGGGAATTGACTGATATGATTATAGAGGCTAAGAAGTCCTGCCTTCTGCACGCTAGAGAATTAGAGAAGTTGGTGGCATAATTCAGTCTGAGTTCAAAGACTTGAGAATCATGGGAGCCAATGGTGTGACTTTCAGTCCAGGGATGAAGCTCTTAAATCATGTGGGACCACAGGTATAAATCTCAGGGTCCCAGGAAGTGAGAAACTAGAATTCTGATATCCAAAGGCAGAAGAGGATGGATGTTCCAGCTCCAGAAGAATAAATTCATGCTTCCTTTGCTTTCTTGTTCTATTCAAGTTCTCAGTAGATTGGATGACATTGGTGAGAATGTATCAACTTTACTTAGTCCATTGACTCAGCTAGTCTCACCCAGGAACACCCTCACATACATACCCAGGATTAATGCTCTGTCAGTTATTTGAGTATCCCTTAACCCAGTCAAGTTGATACCTAAAATAAATTGTCACACTGGTAATCTTGTTAATGAGTAACTCCAAATTTCATATGCATAACGATGATCTCCAATCACAAATGTCTCTATTAAGCTCGTGTGTGTGTGTGTGTGTGTGTGTGTGTGTGTGTGTGTGTATTTGGTATATATATTTACCAAATAACTCAACAAGATTTTTCAATTTACCACATAAATATTGAACATACCCCCATATTTCTCTTGCCCATGTTTTCTATCTCATTGAATAGCATCATCTGGTCTTATAAATCAGAAAACAACAGGAAATCACTCCTTGCCCCCTTCTCTTTTCAGCCATTTTCCATACCCTATTTCCAGTTCCTCTCATCTTTACACTATTAATATAGATAATCCACTTCACTCAGTTCTCCCTTTTCTTGGTGCTACATTCTTCAAGACTCCTGTCAATAATACATCATCCATTTAGCATAATTTTGCAGTCTCTGCTATTTACAAGCACTGGGAACACAACATGAGAGCCTATTTTGAAGGAAAAGTGTTGGAATTCCTGTGCCTTTAAGGTTTTAAAGCATATTCTAGGTTGTGATTTATTTCTAAATCATGATTATTTTGAAAATTTTCTTATGGTGGTTGCTACATATATTTTAAGGATTGACTTTGGACATATTTTGGTTTTGGGAGATTCAAAGTAAATGTCTTATGTTGAGCAAAGAGTTTCTTCCCTATTATTGGACTATGGCCTAAGAAAATTCCCTTAACTTCTATTCTGGTTTCTCATTTCAAAATGGAATGGTTATGTACAAGGCCGAGGGAAGTTAGTTGGTTACTATGATCCAAGAACTCTATGAATGAATATTAAAATTACATATTTCTTATGTATTCATTAAAAAAGCTTTAGCTATTAGTGCCATATCTTAGATATAATGATTATTAATGCATATTTAAGTATATTCAAATTTTATCATTTATTCTTTCTCAAAGGAAAACCAAAGCATGCGACTAAGAGGGACTGGTTAAAAGGATTTGGCCCAGGTAGCATAACAGGACCATGAAGAAATTGGGAACAGAGCCTACATATCTTATACTGTGGTTTAAAGCAAAGGCTATTGGAATATGTTGCTTATCCAAAGTAGTGCTTGCAAAAAATAGAGGTCTAGCTTGTGGAATGGTCAGTGTCCTGAAAGAAAAGGAGAAGCTTTTGGCAGGGGTACAAGAAGACAGAAAAAGAAGCAGTATAACAGACTATCTGGAATGGATGATTACACCATCTGCCTTTGCAGTCTTACCTTGGGTAGTGTCCAGTACTTGATGTTTTATGAGAAGAAAAAACCCACTACATTTTATATTTTTTATTTGCAAAATCATTAAAATCTGGAAACTATCCTCCTTACTACCTTTTTTTAGCAATGGGTTTCCCTTTGGGACTGGTTGTTTCAATTTTCTTACCTGGGATGGAGGCTTGAAAAATATTAATGAAAGTATGTCTTCTGCTAAAAGGCTTACATGTATGAGTATTACAAACTTTTAGGTAATATGAGAGCTATAACTGAATTTGTTCATGGACCCTGATTAGGAAATGTCATTCAAGAATGCAGTTCAAGCCAGGTGAGGTGAGCATGCCTGTGATCCCAGTACTTGGGAGGCTAAGATAGGAGGATCACAGGTTCAAGACCAGCCTCAGCAGTTTAGCAAGACTCTTTGCAACCTAGAAAGAACCTGTTAAAAAAGGGGGGGAGGGGGGCTAGAAGTGTAGAATGCCCTTGAGTTCAATCCCCAGTAACACACACACACACACAGAATACTCTGTCCAAAAGCATCAACTCAGAAGTAAAACATACACTTGTCCATGAACAAATGCTATAACATAGGGTAACTTTCCAGATCTGTAGAGTTTATTGTCAATAACTGGTAGGATATTTCTAGATAACTTCTTCCCTAGCTTTGGGCTACTTCCTAGAATCATAGCATTTTCATGCTGTAAGGGACTAGGATAATCAAATCAAACTTTTCAATCTTTGTCCTCAGAAGTTTCAATTCCACATCTTTTTTGTGGCTTCTAAGTTGTTAGTGGCACAACTCTGACTGGCACTAGGTCCCACTATTTGTCCAGTGGGCTTTCCTTTTACTTGACACTCAGTGTTCTTCTTTCTTTGTTGGTGATTTTCTTTAAAACCTCCTTTGAAAAGCTAGGCATAGTGGCGCATGTTTGTAATCCCAGTCCTTGGGAGGCTGAGACAGGAGGATCGTAGGTTTGTAGCCAGCCTCAGCTACTTAGTGAGGCCCTCCACAACTTAGTGAGACCCTGTTTCAAAGTAAAGAATACAAAATAAGGCTGGAGGTGTAGCTCAGCGATAGAATGTTCCTTATTTCCATCCCCAGTTCCACAAAACACACACATACACACACACACACACACACACACACACACACACACACACACACCAAAAAAATAAAGCAAAAAACCTCTTTTAAAGAAAAAAAAATCATTTAGAATGGCTAAATGCCAAGAGTCTCCTACAAGAGTTTTCTCATGTTAATTCTTTCCTAATAGCAATTTTTGTTTGTTTCTTTTTCTCTGGTGGTACTGGGATGGTGGTACTGGGAATCGAACCCAGGGGCATTCTACCTCTGAGTTACACGCTCAACCACCCTGACCCCTTTTTTAAAAACAAGGTCTCAATAGGTTTCTGAGAGTCTAGTTACACTGCTGAGACTGTCTTCTACCTGCAATTCTCCTGTCTCAGTCTCCCAAGTACTGGGATTATAGGTGTGCACCATCACACTGCAAGTAGGTTCTTTTGATGAAGAGAATCATACTACTCAAGATGAAAGATATTCATGAATTCTAATCTCTTTATTTTAGAAATATGGACATCAAGACTTATGCAGTCAACTTGCCTGAAGCCATATAGATAGAGTAATTCTAGGGCACAAGCTCAGGATTCCTGTGAGTTTAGTGATTTTAGCAGAAAACCTCAGTACCTTGAGTCATTTCTTTTTCTAAGTAATTTATCTGTGGATGAACACTTTATGACTATTTATTATACACTAAAAACTTAGGAGTCCAGAGTGTCTGTAAGACCCAATTACTCTAGTATACATATCTCTTACAGAATGAGTGAACAAATTAAAGAAACAAAGTTATAAATAAAATCATTATTTAAATGGAAGCTTAAAATGAAATCCAAGACATAATAAAGAATGATTTGTTCTTTTAAGAATTTATGGGCTAATTAATTAGCAGCTTTCCTGATGTTAAAGATTAGTGTCCAATATTTTTTTTTCTCTAGAAAACACAAAGATACCAGCTTGTTCTATGGCTCTAAGCCATTCCCTGTGGACTAACTATTCTTGGCCTCTGCCTTTACAGACCATAACTTGAAAAAGAAAACTGACAGAAAGAAAGAAAAACCCTTAATAGTTGGAACTTTAATTTACCTGTGTGGGAAAAAATGCTTCAGTTTCTGTGATTTCTCCTGGGTTGCCCTATATGGAGGTAGAAAGAGAAGCCAGAGGAAAAATCACCAAAAAAGCTTTTACAAGAAACATTATGAAAAGAGCAAATCCTGAGAATTGTGTTTAATAACAGCAATGATGAATTTCCTGGCAGTCTGTACTGAGCAGTTAAAGACCAACCAGCATGTGAAAGAGACTGGATTAGTTAAAATGGTCTATAGCAGCCTAATAAAGAGCGCCAGAAGATTTATTCTCTCATACATATAATTTGGAGATATGAATGATTCTATACTTAAGAAATGTGCTACAACCATTACATTAATTTTTACTGAGCAATTCTAGCTTGACTCAAAGCAGGGTCTGAAAAATGGAAGAATAATGCTTTGAGCCACTGTTAGTGCCCCCCGGAATATTTTAAAATTATTTAACACACATCATCTCAGTGTCAACAACTCATCACAGATAAACTATCTAATTAACAGAACCCTTCATAGTATTTGATAACTGAGTCTTGGCTCCGTTTTTATACCAGAAGGGCAATCCTTGATAAGCAGAAATTAAAAAAGCAGATTTTAAAAGCATTAATTCAGAATTAGAAAAAAATTGATTTCAAATTAACCCCCTGTTGGTATTTTAATGTATTTAAAATCACCTATCTTCACAACAACACTGGAGAGGCTGCCTTTGACCAGTGTGCCCGACTTGCCCTGGACTGTCGGCCTCTGTGTTCTGGTTACCCTTCTCGTATACCCATGCCCACGGTAATTGATGAGTCTGTGCTGGGGACAGATGAGTTTATCCTATCATTGAATCCCTTCACAAGATGCCTTAATTATTAGGGCTAATTTGAGGATTTGTGCTCTGTGTTCTACTTAGGATTGTTTTCTCTTTCCAATTCCACCTTGGCAATACTTTGAATCAAAAATCCAGTTAAAAAATTAATAATTTGGATCCTGTGATCATAGAAAAGAACAGCAAGGATGAAAAAAACAATTTCTTTCTCTTTTTTTAAATGCAAAAAAACTCTCATTGCTACAGCTTAAGGACAAAGACCCATGAAAAAGTACAGGAATCTGAATAATCTCCATATGGATTGTAATTTGGGAAACTTTGATCTCTGCTGCCGATTAATAATCTATTCTGCAACTAAGTGGAAAATTGTAATATCCAATAGAGATAACTGTAAAGGAAGTAAAGATAAAACCTTCCATTAAATATCATATCCCCAGCTGGACACGATGGTGCATGACTGTAATCCCAGTATTTGGGAGTCTGAGACAGCAGTATCATAGGTTCCAGCTCAGCATGTGGTAATTTAGTGAGACCCTATTTCAAAATAAGAAAATAGCACTTGGTGCCACTGTCACCATGCTTTACATTATGATGTGAGACTATAATACACCAATAAAAGAATATAAAAAATAAAATAAGGTTGAGTGTAACTCAGAGGAAGGACCCATGACCCGGTTCAATTCCCGGTATCAAAAAATTAAAAAATAATGTCCCCATGTTTAGGATGCAAAGTGACAAGCCAGTGGAGACACAATTAAATGATGACTGTTGTAATTAAGTCAGGTTACCAAACTCCCAACATAGAAATTTGGTGTATGTAAAGTCTTTTTGGTTGGAAATCTATTCATGTATTTCTTTGAGATCATATATTTATTTAAGGTTTGTTGAATCACATCCTGAATAATAGCTGCAACAGTAGACAAAGCTACACATTAATGGATTTTTGTACTTCTCAGCAACATGAAAAATAGGTACTGAATGCTTCCATTCTGGTGTTATGGATATGTCAGTGTATAGATGGTTGTTACCCAATTATCAATTGTAACTGTCTTTGGGTGGTAGAACTATGAAGAAGTGTGAGTGGGAGTTTAGCTCTATTTTCTAAAATAAACATGGTTCACTTTTGTACTAATAAAATAATTATTTGTAGAGTGCTTACTTTGTGATAGTCCTTCAGATGTATACATCTCAATTTCTAATATTCAGTTGGGGAAAGTTGGGATATACAGTATAAATAAAACCTCAGCTGTTTATTTTTGCTCTTGGGTTTCTTGGGTTGATATTATCTAGATTTCTATCCTATGTCTGGTAACTATTCAGACCCAGAGAAGACATGGAACATGCTCTTGAGACCCGGTCAGATCCTACTTTTATTACTGAGTAGTATTGTATTGTGTGGATACACATTGACTTGTTTCTTCTATTGCCTGCCCATCAGTGGACATTTATTTGTTTCTAGTTTATGATTATTCTAAATAAGTTGCTATGAGCATATATGCCCAAGTCTTTGCATAGACATATGCTTTTGTTTTTCTTGGGTAAATACCTTGAAGTAGAATGGTTGAGTTTTGTGGTATGTGAATTTTTAACTTTTAAGAAACTCTCTACTATATTTTTGTGATTTTAGTTTCTGATTATTCAATGCTATTGCAGTATCACTTACTCAAAATGCTTGGGGCCAGAAGTTTTACAGATTTTGGATTTTGCATTATTTATATATACATAACTAGATATTTGGTGATGGGAACAGATCTAAACAAGAAATTCACTTATGTTTCATGCACACCTTCTATACATAGCCTGAAGGTGTTTTTTAGCAGTATTTTTAATGTGTCTGCATATTTACTGTGACATGAAGTCAGGTATTCAATTTATATGAGATTTTAATGCAATTTAATTCAATTTACATGTGGTTTTCTACTTGTGTCATATAAATGCTCACAACATTTTGGATTTAGAGTATTTCTGACTTTGGATTTTCAAGTTGGGGATTCTCAACATATATATGGAAATTGAATTGATTTTTCAGATGTTTTTGTAACCTATGACTTTGCTAAACTATTCATTATCCCCATAGCTTTTTCGTAGATTCCTTAGGCTTTCAATAAAAATGACCACACTATCTGTAAATATAAACATATTTGCTTCTTTTTCAAGTTGTATGCCTTTTCTTGCTTTGCTGCTCTGGTTAGGATCTCTACTAAAATACTGATTAAAAATAATACAAGTATACATTCTTACAATTTCCTTTTCTGGTTTTTGTATCAAGATAATAGATTTCATTGTTTAAGTTGGAAAGAATATTCTTCCACCTTTGAGAAGAGTTTGCATAGAATTGTTTTTATTTTCTTGATACATATTTGGTAGATTCACTGATACAGCCATTAGGGCCCAACATTTTCTTTAAAGGAAATCTTTACACCGCAAATTCAATTTCTTTAATAGGTAGAGAAACATTCAGTCTATCTGTTTTTACTTGAGGAAGTTTTAGTAGTTTATATCATTCAAAGAAATTTTCTATTTTGTCTATTAGTTACTAAAATTGTTGGCATATAGGTAATAAAATCATCTTATTAGTCTTGTAGTACCTTACAGAATCTGAAGTAATATTTTCTAATTCATGATTCTGGTCATTTATAGCTTCTCTTTTCTTTTGAGCTTCTGATTTGAAATTTATTGATCTTTTCAATTACAGACTCATCAGTGGACTAACCTATGGATGAGGTTAAGGCCCCCGTGATCATATCTTTTCCTAATGCCCCACTTCTGAACACTGCTGCATTGAAGACCAAGCCTTCAACACAAAGGCTCCTGCCTTTGGAGTATATTCCGGATCTAAACTGATAGAACTGTAGGAGGTGGGGCATAGCTGGAGGGAGAAAACCACTGTGGGCATGCCCTGGATGGTGTCCCTGCACCCTTCTCCTCCCCTTACCCCTTTCTCTCTTGGCTTTCTGGCTGCTATGAGCGGAGCAGTGTTCCTGCACCATGAAGTTCTGCCTCCTCAGGCCAGAGCAATGAAGCCAGTTGACCCTGGTCTGACACCTCTGAAACAATGAGCCAAAATAAACCTCTCCTCCTCTAAAATAAAGAAAGAAAAACAAAATGAAATTTATTGATCTTATTGCTCTATTGAAAGAAGTAGCTTTTGATATTCTCAATATTCTGTAATGTTTTTCTGTTTTCTTGACCTCTGTAATCTTAAATAAGTCATTTCTTCTGCTTATTTCAGTTCAACTTGCTCACTTTAGAAGCTTAAATCACAGACTTGATTTTTTCCTTTTTTTCTAATATAAATTTTTAAAACTAAAAACTTTCTTCTAAGGAATGTTTTATATGCATTCCACGAATTTTATGTTGAATTTCCATTTTTGTGCAGTTAAAATACTTTCTTCTGTATTTTGTGATTTGTGTGTGTGTGTGTGTTTGTGTGTGTGTATGTGTCCCACATATATAAGCCAAATGACATTTAACTTCAAATATTTGGGGTTATTAAGCAGGTAATCCTAGTACTTGGGAAACTGAGTCAGGAGGATCACAGGTTTGCAGCCAACCTCAGCAACTTAGTGAGACCTTCTGCAACTTGGTGAGACCCTGTTTCAAAATAAAAAATAAAAATAGGGCTGGGGGTGGAGCTCAGAGGTAGAATGCCTCTGGGTTCAATCCCTGTAACCCCTCCACCATATATATATATGTAATTTTTATACACACACATATGTATATATTTATGTGTTTGCAGATTATATATATTATATAAAATACATTACATATATTATATATTTCATATATAATATATAAAATACATTTTAATATATAAGGGATTTTATAGGTATATTTTTCATTGATTTTTTATTTAAATCAGAGTGGTCAAATAATATACTTTTTATATTTTGAGTCTTTTAACTTTTATTGGGACTTATTGCACAAAATGTTATTTTTTTATGGATTTCATGTGCACTTGAAAAATATGCATTTTGCTACTATTTGGTAGAGTGTTCTATACATATATACTTAGTAAAGTTGTAAAGTTGGTTGATAGTGTTGTTCAACTATTCTATAGCAATACTGACATTTTATCTTTTTTTTTTTTTTTTACCAATTATTGAGAATGGGATTTTGAAAACTCTAAAGTTATTGATTTGCCTATTTCTACCTTCAATCTTATCAGGGTTTGCTTCAACTACTTTGAATCCCTGTTACCAAGTACAAATACCTATAGGATTGTTAGTGCTTCATGATAAATTATTACCACTGTCATTACGAATTGACCTTCTCTATCCCTGATAAAAGTTGATGTTTTAAAGTATACTTTGTCTAATATAAATGTAGCCTCTTATTCTTTCTATTGATTGTTTTCATAAAAATCTTATTCTCCATCCTATTATTATTAACATATTTCTATCTGTATACGTCTAGTGGACTTCTTTTAGACAATGTAGGTCTATAAGATTTTAGCATTATTTACTTTTCATGTAACTTAACAATGTATGTCTTTTACTTGAAATATTTGGAAAATCATTTCTAAGTACTTCATATTGTTTAGTTTATTTTAAATTGCATTATTTTCTTTAATTTTGTATCTTCTACGGTTATTTAAAAATTTATTAAGTTATAATTGGGACAATACACTGTATATTTAAAGTATACACTTGGACCAGTTTTACCTACACATACATTGGCAAAAGTATCACTAAAGTCACAGTAATGACAATTCCATCACTATACAACTGTATTGCATAACTGTAAACCATTGTTTACACTCATTATTTATGGGTATAATTTTTATTTAAGGAGATAAAAAGTAAAAAAAAACTTTTATATTTTTCATATATTTCCCTTATGTGATCTTTATTTATTTGAATCAATCTATATTTCTATCTAGTTTTATTTTCCTTCTGCCTTAAGGACTTTCTTTAGTCCTTCCTGTAGTTCCTGTTTTCTGGAGGTAAATTCTCTCACATTTTATAAGTCTGAAAATGTTTTTATGCTTATTTTTAAGAGATATGTTTTTTGGGTATAAAATTATATATTGGCAGTTATTTTCTTCTTGTACTTTAAAGATGTTTTTCGATGTTTTCTGAATTGCATTTTTTAAGTAAAAATACTGCTTTATTTTTTTTTTTACATTTGTACATAATGTACCTTTTTATTTTCTGGCTGTCTTTAATATTTCCCCCTAGTTTTTATTAAGTTTATTATTACATGCCTTTACATAAACTCCTTTTTTTCTTTTATTGAACTTCTTAGATTTGCAGATTTATAGTTTTCATCAAATTTGAATCTTTTCAGTCATATTATATCAAGTATTTTTCCTTCTCCTGCTTTCTGGGACTTGAGTTGTCCTTATATTATTTTTCTTAATATTTTGCCATAACCGACGGATGCTCTAGTTTCATTTTACACCTTATTTCAATCTTTCTCTGTGTGTTTCATTTTTTATAGCAAATATTGTGTCTTCAAGTTCAGAAACCTTTTTTCCTATAAGGTTTATTCTACTCTTAAATTCATTTGATATATTTTATTTCATATTTCATCTTTAGAAATTGTTCTTTATTATCTCTCAAACATATTCGTAACTTCATTTACCTTTTTGACATATGAAGTATATTTATTTTAGTTATTCTAACATTCTTTTTCATTTATTATCTTGTATTTTCATTTCACTCTGTGTCATCTTTTAATGTCTCCAGTAATTGATTTTTCTCTTTTGTGTATTAATCATATTTTCCTATTTTTTTGCATGCTTGCTAATTTTTTATTAGATTATATCACATTTGAATTTTGTAATAGTTTTGTGGATATTTTAGGGAAGGTAATCTTTTAAGGAATTGAGTGCTCAGTCAAGAATATTATTAAATTACTTGGACTTAACTTTACCTTTTGAATTTTTTCAAACTTTGTTAGCAAAGGTCTGGATATCCTTTAGTCTAGACAAATTTGCTGTGATTATAGAGGCAATGCCCTTCTGAGGACTATCTCATGCTTCATGTATTAGGAGTTCTTTCTATTCAGGTTAGTGAGACTAGAACCTATTTTTGGAATAACAGGCCTTCTAGAATCGATCTGCCTCTTCTTTTCTGGTGTTTCTTTTTCTAGCCTCATACTCTTATACATATTAGTGCTCAGTCTTATGTTAACATCAAAATATTTTCCATATTATTGTTTTATCATTGCATAAAGTTCTCACTTTTAAGAACAATTCTTATGATTTTGTTCATCTACTCATGATGATGTCTCTGGAACAAAAACTGGAAGTTTATAACTTTATATTTTCTTGGGAAATGTAGTACAATATAGAAGACATACCACAGGTTTAAGAGTCAGTGTAAATGTGCATCATTAAGGTTTTCAAAGAAAGTGAGATCAATGCCAACAGAAGAAAAATTGTTCAAAATATAAGTTAAACACATATTCATTTAAATTATTCAGTATAGGCTATTTCCACATATAGATTAATTATGAATTTTATTGAATTTTGAAGAAATCAATCATCTGCAAGTATTCTACAATAAAATATTTAATTATATTCACTGTTAAACATCATGGCTGTCTTTCCTAATTTTTTTCCATTTGTAAAGTAAAACTTTCTGTTGCTTGATTTTAAACTAATTTGTAGTTGCTGTTTAAAAAACATATATTATTGGTTCTATAGCTTTCTAGACTATTTGAATTTTATTTTTGTCAATGCATATATTACTTTATAATGAATAAAATTCTTATAAAAATCAAAAGTCATAATGAAAATGATTACTCAGATTTGACACTGAAAGCTTAATCCATAAGAGAAAGCTGATAAATTGGACTTTATCAAAATTTAAACTTTTGCTCTGCCAAACACTGTTAAGAAGATGAAAAAAATACAAGTTATGGACTGGAAGGAAATATTTGAAAATTATATATTTGATGAAGAACTTATATCTAGAATTCAGAAAGAACTTTTAAAACACACCTATAAAAAAGCAAATGATCCAATTAGAAAATGAGTGAAAAACATGAGTCAACATTTTACAGACGAGCATGTACAGTTGGGAAATAACCACATGACAAGGTGTTCAACACCATTAGGTATTAGGGAAAAGCAAATTAAAACAATGACATATCATGCATTCTTATTGGAATGCCTAAAATAAAAAGTAGTGATAAGACCAAAACTTGGTGATGTGTGTGGAGAAATTAGATTATATATCAATATAATCAATTAACAAATGTAAAATGGTAAAGAAAATGGCAGTTTCTTACAAAGTTAAACATGGACTGATCATATGACCCAGCAAGTACACATTTGGCCATTTATTCCCAACATATGAAAATGTATGTCTACACCTAAACCTATATCTGAATATTCAGAAAAGCTTTATCTTAATAGGCCTACACTGAAAATAACCCAAATTGGAGGAATGGTTAAATAAGCCATGGCACATCCTTTCCATGGAAAACTACCACTGACACAGACAATAACTTGAATGAATCTCAAGGGAGTTATACTGAGTGAACAAAGCTATTCTCTAAGAGTTATATATTGTATGATTTCATTTATATGATATTCCTGAAATGAAAAAAATTATAAAAATGGAGAATGGATTGGTGGTTTAAAAGGGTGTGGGAGGGAAACTTGGAGGGTGGTAGCTGTGTCTATAAAGGACAGCACCACAGATCCTTATGATAGAACTGTTGTATCTTTACTGCTGTGATACTCACATAAACCTTAACAAGTAATAAAATTGTATGGAATTATATACACCCACAAACACAACTGAATATATGTAAAACTAGTGAAATCTGAATGAGACCAGTAGATTGTATCAATGTCAGTTTCTTGGTTTGATATTCTATTATAGTTACACAAAGCATTTCCATTGAGAAAAAACTGAATAAAAGACATAATAGGACATTTGTACTAAATTCCATGTGAATCTATGGTTTTCTCAAATTCAAAAGGTAAAAGTGTGGTTCCTTATTGCAATTATCACTTCACTACTGAAGGCTATATTCACCATTTCTATAAACACTAATTTGAAAAATCAAAAGGGATACCAAGATCAGAGGCTGGAGTATTTGGTGCAACCAGAGGAGACATGGTCAAGAGCTAGTGTTTCATGTCATAGGTTCAGAGTGAGCAGAAGAGTATGGACAGATATTTGAATGTAGGATGGGTTGTTGGAAGCAGATAGTGAGGTAGAACTCAGGATGTTTATTAGAGATTGCCATCTATGAAAAAAGGTGAAAGATCGAGTAAAATAGGGTTCTCGAGGGTGTTTCTCAGAGTGACCTTGAGCTGTTCTCGGTGGCCTTGCTCAGTGACCCAATGGGCAGAACTTCAGGTAAAGTGGCTCTCTGTATGTAGCTGAGGCAAACCCTGAAAGAGCTGACAATTGAAAGCTGTCCTCTGGCTGCACTCCCCATAGCTGGGAAGTAAGTCCTGCCTGGAAGAGGGTATAGGCAGTGAATCTCTGTGTTGACAAACATAGATCCAGATCAGTGACTTAGTTAACATTGGACGCAAGGAAATAGTGAAGAAAAAGAAAAAAGGAATTTAGAGAAAGAGACTGGGAACAAACATGCAGGTCTCTTTAACAACACAAATAGTTGAAACAATCTAAGAATAGGAGTGATGCTGGGAGACACTGGCATCTCACTGCAAAGTGATAAAGATAAACACTGATTATGGCATACACTTTGGTCTTTTAGATCTCACTTTTAAGGATTTGTTTATACCTTATTCTAAGAAGGATTACTATTATAATTTTTCAATTGTTGGATTGTTAAGAAATACCAGTTGAAATGATGCAAGGGCTTTTGTTATTAAAATGGATGGTTTATCTTTGCAGAAAAAAACTTTCAACCCATTCACTTTCTGATCTAAGGGGCAGCCAGCTACCTATTTGTCAGTTGCAGAAAAATGTTGACTCACTCACTGAACTTATTTCACCCTCCATTTGAATAATGTGATATTTTACAGATATGGGAAACTGCTGTTTATCTTCCATTTAGGACTCTCCCAATGCATTCATGAGGAGATGGTTAGAATTGGCATGTAACACAGGAAAGCTCTTCAAAGGAACATGTTAACACTTCCTTATTCCTGCTGAGTGGGACCTCAAAAAAGCTATTGTTACATTTCTTATGGAGTTTCCCAATGTCTCTTATAAATGAGCCATATTTAGTTTAAAACAAATTTCCTGAAGTAAACAGTATATTTCCCTGATTTTCATCTCTTTTGGTGAGCTTCCAAAAAACTTGGAAGTGAATTAGTGTGCAATTTGCATCCAAATCTTAGCCAAGGGGATGTGGTTTATTATAATACATAGTCCTCCTAATTATTGAACAGCCCAAGAAAACTCGGCCCAGTGTGCATCTGTTCTTGCTTGACCACATTGCCAAACACAATTTGGCAAGCACAGAAATGTACATTGAGCAGACCTACAGTCTAATTTGCATTAGAGTTTGTGGTAATTATATGAAAGCTATAACTGAATGAGCTTGTCCTCTCTTTTTAGATCACTCCATTCCTAAAAAATAAACAAGAAGCAAACCCCCTAAAGAATTTCCCTTTTTATGTGTCTTTGTGGTTTCTCAATGTGATTTAATCATTGGCCAAGTGTTAGTTCTGCTTACACATGAAGAGAAAACCTCTTTCTCACATATTTCACATGGACTTTCTTTTATTATCCTTGATATCTATGGATTGAGTATATATGTTTCAATATATTTTTATATAACTGCTCAAAAGAATAAATAAGGCCACTGCTTATAAGATATCTTTTCTCTTTGTGAATTTGTATCCAAAAATCAATAAATAGATTATTCTGCTAACTGTTTTAATGGGTACTAAGAAACCATAGAAAGGGCTGTAAACTAAAAATCACAAATATCCCATTGAATAATTTTTGTTATATAAACTTAAATAAATCTCTTAATTTTTCCAAGCCTCAGTTTTTATCCACAAAATGGGGATAATGATGCCTTCTTTATGTACCTTAAATAGTTGATGGGGCTGTCAACTGGAAAATAATAAAAAATGATTTATAAGTATTTTGGTGGAAAATGTGTAAATGGCAAAGTTGTCTTAAAGTGATATTAGTATTAGTAGGTACATACCAATGTATATAAACAGCCTTAATGGCATCTTGCACCTAAATACCCTCAGAGACTATCACGAGATCTAATGCTTTACCCAGGGTGGGAGTTCTTGGAGTGATTACAGGCCAAAGTCTCCAGAGCTGCACCATCTAGTATGGTAGAACTAGTCACATGTAGCCAGAGAGTACGTGAAATGTAGGTAGTCCAAAATGAGGTATACTATAGGTAGAAAATACACAACAGATTTCAGTGTTAGTATAAAAAGTATAAACTATCTCAATATTTTTATGATGATTGTTTTTATTACATTGAATTAAAAGAAATGTATTACAAAATTAATTGACTTTCAACTTTGTGTGTGTGTGTGTGTGTATGTGTGTGTGTGTGTGTGTATGTATGTGGTACTGGAGATTGAACCCAGGGGCATTCTACCTCCAAGCTACACCCCCTAGCCCTATTTTTTATTCTTTATTTTGAAACAGGGTCTCACTAAGTTACAGAGTACCTCACTAAGTGACTGAGGCTGGCCTTGAACCTGAGATCCTCCTGTCTCAGCCTCCCAAGTACTGGGATTACTAGCATGAGCCACCATACTCGGCTTCAACTTACTTTTTAAATGTAAAAAATTATGTGTTCATATTAACTTTCTATTAGATCTACTCTAATGTATGAAGCTATAATTATAATGAGGGCTGAAGCCAGACTTAGGAACTAAACAGGCTATTGGAACACAGAGTAGATAGAAAGCACCAGGATGGTGACTGAGGACACCAAGTCAGAGCTAGTGGATTTGGAAGGGTTGGTAGGTAATGGAGCATAGAGATATTTTCTGGTATATGTATTAAAATTGTGGTTACAGAAAGCCCATGGCTTCATTTGTGGGTGGAGTGGGAGCTATTAAGAGTACCAGTCAGTACATACACACTAGTGTTATTCTTCAAAAATAGTTATGTTTAATAAAACCACAATTGTCTAGAACCTTCAGGGAATACATATTTTTTGTGCTTGAATATTGTGGCCATTTTAGTTTTTATTCTTCAAATATCAAAACTAAGACTAAACTTGAAACATTTCATGTGGAAGTATTTCTTAAAATATATTAGAAGATTTTTGTCTTCTTATAGAGAATATACTCAACATATTTTTGTGACACCATATTTACACAAGGTAATCATCATAGATATAAATTATATTTTTCTATAATATATTAATGACCCATGCAATGTTGTGGAGCTTGATTCATGAGTGGCTGCTTGCTCCAACACTAAACAGCCCCACATGGGAGTAAGGATGAAGATATGTCTGTTTTTATATTTCTCCACATTTGTTCTTGCTCTCTAACAGCCAGCATATTCTTGCGCTCTCAGTGTGCCTTCAAGTAACAATCTTCAGTCATTAATTTGTTCTAATTAACCTGCTGTAGAACTGGAAACTGGAGGGAAAAAAAAAAAAAAAGAAGCCCAAGCAGACTTCTTTGAACTGGAGAGAAAGCAAGTGTAAATATGTTCTGAGACTTCAGCTCCTATGCATAAGTTATGATGATGGATTTTGTGACATTTTGCTTAATCACAGGCATATTTTGTTTCAGTGTTATGAACTGGGATCTAAGCCCATTTGTTTGAGAACTAAAATTTTAAATACCTAAGATTTAAATATGATAAATATCCCTCTGACTCAGTCAGAAATGATGGACCTGTACTGGCTTGCTAAACAGGAATGCTGCTCCTTGGTTTAGAGAATAAGTCTCTCCAATCATTGAAATCCAGCATTCAACAATCTCTTCTAGAACACCAAACTCATGTACTAATTTAAAACTCGAATGTCTTCTATTATTTCACTTGTAATTGAGAAGGAGATGGGAAAAGAAATAATGGCAAAAAAGCTCTTGTAGCCTGGCATGGTAATGCATGCCTATAATCCCAGCTACTTGGGAGGCTGAGGCAGGAGGTTTTGGAATGATTCAATCAATGACAGTGTGGCCAACTTTACAGAAAGGCATACCCATGACCTATGAGGAAATGCAGTGACAGCATGTATAATGAAGAACCTACAAAACGTTGAGGCCAACCTAGGCAACTTAGCGAGACTGTCTCAAAATAAATATTTTTTAAAAAGGGCTGTGGATGTAGCTCCATGGTAGAGTGCTTGCCTAGTGTGCACAATCCCCTGGACTTGATTCCCAGAACCACCAAAACAGAAACAAAAACAAAAATACAAGCTTTTCTAAGTGCTTTATGATATTACTTCATAAGATTATTTGGACTATGGCACTCTGTTAAGCATAATTATGTGAGCTGTCAAAATTTGATAACATTTCACATAAAATATCCATAGAAAACATGTATTGATACATTTAAAAGTTGGGGATCACATTTCTTATGAGGTCTGTGGGCATCAGTGGATATTTTTATCTATTTTATCAAAACTTTATCATCAATTGTATGCTTAGTGAGCATTAAGTCATTTCATCTAACTTTGACTCTAATAAAAAATATGGTTCCATCAATCTAGATTAACTGAAATGTGTGGCATGGTAATAATAAATACAGTATTCCAATGCCCTACTTGTTCTTTTTTAAGGAAACTTGGACTTCTTGAAACTAAGCATGTCACACATTACCATCACTAATTGTTGCTTCTAATACTAATAAGGCAGCCCGTTTGTTATTGCTGGAGATGTCCAGGAGAAATCAGATATATGAAGCTGTGGTCCATGTGAGGTGACAGTACAGATGTAATCCCAAGATGCAGTAAAACTGGGGATAAGAACATGAGAGACTGGAGCTAATCTTAGTTTGGTCATTGGACACCTCTATGATTCTTCACTTCTGTTCTAAACTTCTCCCTACTCATTTGTGAGATAGAGATGGGAATACTACCAACTTCCTGGTTAGAGTACCTAGTATTGTTGTATTTAGGACCAGTAGATAGTTTTTTTTTTGTTGTTTTTTTTTTTGCGGTACTGGGGATTGAACTCAGGGGCATTCTACCTCCGAGCTATACCCCCAGCCCTATTTTTTATTCTTTATTTTGAAACCGGGTCTCACTAAGTTGCAGAGTGCCTCACTAGGTAGCTGAGGCTGGCTGCGAACCTGAATCCTCCGGTCTCAGCCTCCCGAATGCTGGGATTACAAGCATGCGCCACCACGCCCAGCTCAGTAGATAGTTTTTAAACAAACTTGAAAAAAAAGAAATATGAATATTTCTTTATGTATTTCTTCTGGCACAGAGCAACATACCAGTGCACTTGATATTAGGTTTTGGAGTGATTCAATCAATGATAGTATGATCAACTTTACAGAAAGACATACCATGGATCATGAGGAAATGCTGTGACAGCATGTATAATGAAGAACCTACAAAACATTGATAACCTTTCACACCAGCAAACACAGTTGGCCAGTATGGAAAGTTACACATTAATGTGCCAATAAAGACACATGGAAGTAGAATAATATGATGTAGAAACAAATGCTTTTTAAAGGAATATCATTTGATTAGTAGAAAGGATCAGCAAAATTTCTGTTACCATTCTGTGTATCTTTCCCTAATCTTACCATCAACAACAAAGAAATATAAATTCAAAAATTGAAGAACAAAAATTTTGCCATGAATCCAATGAAATAATTGTTTAGCTTTTAAAACTATATTGTTGGGGATATTCTTTAAGTCAAAGCTTATTTTCCTTGCTAGCACTACTAGTTTAGTATGTGCTGTGTGGCTTCAAGTAATGTTCAGATCCATGAGATCCCCATTTAGAAATGTTTATCCTTCTCATCAGTGAGGCATGGAGTTACACTACCAGATGGCATAAACTCAAATGATGGTGTGAAGGCCTCAGATCTCAAGGGAGTAAGAGTTATTCTTGCCGGAAACTGCAAATTTTGATAAAGGTTCTTGAGAGTAAAGACTTTGGTTTTATTTCACTGTATATCCCCAGCATCAAGCTACTATAGGCACACTACATGTTTTTAGAATTCAGTTCTTAATGGCAACTTCATTGTGTGATGATGACACAGAGGGAGAGAATGTATGCCCAACATAATCTCCCCGCTAGCCACTGTTTTGGCTCTCGTTCTTGTCTTCTGCACAAGATTTAGGCTAATGGGTTATGTTTTGGTTCAAAGTAAGGTGTTCATGCTCCATAATGATGTATACAAAGTCTATACCTCACTATATGAATGTAGGTAAGCAAGGGGAGAGGGCTTGATAAATTCTTCTAATTACTTTTCACATGTAATTCTTCAGATGCCCCTGACCCCTGACCCTCAGCATCATATGGGGCGAAGAGCAACCAGGAATTTGAAAACCCAGAAATACCAAAGAAGGATCTTATTACTATGTAAGATAAATGTGAATAATAAAATTCCAGCAGTTATTATTCTGATTAAAAGTAATTCTTCTCGCTTCTCTCTTTGAATTTATGTTCAAGATATATATTTTTAAATGAATAGGAGTTCTGGTTATTCACAATGTTTAATACATGACACCATTTTGTTATTTACTCTTTGTCTCTTATACATGGTATTTTATGGAGACATTAAATCTGCCCTGTAGAGACACAGCAAGGTCTAGATTACTTAAGGTCAAATTCTATTCTTAGCCCTATAAGTGCTTAGAAAATTGAGATGAAAGAGGCTGAAATTTTGGATTTTATATCATTTAGCAATAACCTTCAATGAAATCAGCTTTCCTTTGTGAAGTCCAAAAGTAAACATTAATATCTGAATCTTATACAGATCTAATATCAAAGGAATACATAGACTGGCTTGAGGCTGCAGGATGGGGTATAGTAGAAACTCTTCTTTCTGCACAGACTGTAACACTCTAGCATTTCACATATTTCTAGGAAGACTTATTTAATCCACCTTGTCATGTGCTGACATTTAATAAACACCTCATTCCTCTCCAGGTATTTTAAACAGTGAGCTGCAGAATAGTAAATCCCTGGCCAGTTAATAGTATTGAAATGACTAAACATTTATACAGCTTCTCTCTTGAAAAATAAGGTTAATGGAAAGATTTTCTATTTTAATATGACTTTTTTCATTCTGTGAACTGAATACATGTGCACACCTGCAATATATATTGCTCGCTGTGAGGAAACCATCCTTTATTTGTGATGGTAATGATGCCTTCATAATATTATGCATGTGGTTCCATTTGAATGGCATATAATTTATTACTCTCTTTTATTGGTTAATATTTTTATGATGATTATTTGCCCAGACCAACACAAAATGTGCCTGCCTGTGCATAGCACACATCCTCAAAGAATGCTAATACTTTACAAATTTGCTGGCTAATGTGTAATCTTCAAAGAATATCTGCTTCATCTGACAAATATCATCTCAGCTCAGGAAGCTGTGTACAATCCGTCTATCAGTTCTGACATTGGTGGTATCTATGCAGCCCTTCCGAGCACACACCCTGCCTTTAAAGGTCTTCCCATCCCCGTTATTGGTCTCACAGATGATAGAGTATGACACTCCATAAACAATGAGCTAGGCCTTTTGTAGGCTGCTTTGCTTTTCTTGGCTTCAAACTGCCACTGAATGTCAAATCAATTTGGCTCTCATTAGAACAGCTTTATATGTGCAAATGTATTTGGGTCTGGTTGCCACTTTTTTTCTCTATTTTTTTCTCCTTTCCATTCCTCCTCTTCTCTTTAAGATGATGTAATTTTTCTCTAGTCCATGCCAACACCTGTTTCTTTAAAGAAGAGGGAGAGAGGAGAGAGAAAAAAGAAGAGACAGAGGAGTGAGAGAAAATGCTCAGTGTGTTGCTCTTTATCACAATCAGCATGAACACCAGTCTGGCACATTATGGCTCAAGTTTCCCCAGAACAAAGAGAAAATGCCTTGCTGCTGTGATATTGTACATCACAGAGCACAGATAAAGTCAGGAGACTATGTAAACCTTGGCTGCTGACGTCTGGAGAGAAGGCTGTCTAGATAGAGCAAGGTGTGTAAGCCGGTTTTATTGATAAGTGATGAAGCCAGCAATAAATCTGATGCAGTGCTTAAGGAAGTCTGGGCCGGAGCACCATGTTTGATGGAAGACTCTTTTCCTCTGAGTTGGGAGAAATAGCAGGATACATCTTAGAGAACAGCACAGGCTTAAAGAGGCAGCAGGAAGCTTAACAGTGAACAGACATTTGGAGATAGATGAAAAGACAAACTACAGTCTGGCCAGTCTTTGCATGTTGACCTATTTACACTTTTTAGTTTATGTGAAAATACCCCCCCCAGTACATGGATTCTGAGGCTTCTAATTCAAGTAAATATATTTACTAATAAAAACAAAATATGTATGGTATTAGATTGCCTTCGAAGAAATGTGTGCAGCTTGATCTTTGACTATACTGATAGATACTTCTATTGGATTTTGTGTCTGAAAATAAATGTGAAGCAGGGTGAGTTGAACCTAAATTAATAAATCAGATTATTATAATTTTTAATATTTTTATGCTCCTCTTTCAAGAAATTTAATTGTTTTAGAGTATGTAAGTGTATGAGTTTACATGCACATTCATTCATTTATTAAGTATCTATTAGTTACAGTGTTTTGTACTTGAAAGATATCCATGTGCAAGTTGTAAAACAATTCCTGATCTTATAGATCTTTAATTCTAGTGGGGGACATAGACAGTTAATAAGGAGCCTAAGAAATTAAAATATGAAGCAAAAGAAACTTCACAGCTTAAGAGTCCCTGCCCATGTTTAGTTACAATTTTAAATACAGAGATATGGGTAGATAAAATTGAAAAGGGATTGAGCTCTCTGCATTCCTGGCGAAGAATGCACCTGGCAGAAGGAACAGCTGGTGCAAAAGCCCTGGTGGGGGAGCAAGACTGGAACACATGGAGGGCAGTGTGGCTAGAGAAGCAGGAGACAGGGAGAGAATAGCAGAAGAGATTCAAAAAAAGTAACAGTTAGGCCTAAACATAATGCCCTAGGGACCTTTGGAAAGCAAGAGATTTTGTACTTTGAGCAAAATGGGAATTTTAAGGTTTTAAACAGAGGAATTATATGATGCCTATGTCATGCATTTGTTTTAAAGACTGTAACCAGTTAGGGGGTTTAGAGAATTTTTCAGGAAACCTGCTATATGAATAGATCAGGACACATTGGATCTCTCATGAACTTCTGTGAAGAAATGCTAATAATGATGAAAATCAAAACTGTATCAGAAGCTCTCTGAGGATATCAGAACCAAAACTATTGTTGGGTACATTGCTGGAGAGTGACTGAGAAATTAAGTAATGACCTGTTTATGATCCTCAAAATAAGAAGACAGGGTTGGTGGAGACACAAGGAAATTAAAGTAAAATTAGTCTTCCTGTACAAAAGACATTGCAGCCAGGTTATAACTCAACTCTGCCATAATCATTATGGTATTAGGCTGGTTAATACATTTAAAATTTGTTTCCTTTTGTCAAATGGAATGAATAAAAACAGTGCCCTTGCAAAATCATGTTGAGGGTAAATTATATATGTTGTGTGTACTTAACAAAGTACATATTATAGTTTATTTCCCCTCTGTATCCTCCATGGAGTTCATACTCAACAAATATTTTCAAATTATTTGAGAGATATCAATGACAGATTTGAACAAAGTGGGAGATAAGTACAATGAAAGAAGAGATACCTGATTAAATCCTACAGTTTTCTGGGAAGGTGACAAATAAAGATTTACTCACTTGCACATGTCAAGGCATTCGAATTCTAAAAGAAACAATGCAGATCAAATATACTAGGGATACAGCAATAAAAAGAGCATATTCCTTCAGTGGGCATCAATCTGGCAAATTTGTACAGATTCAGCACAGCCACTATTTGTTAAGTATGGCAGTGTGTGAGCACTTGAAGTAGAATTAAGGTGAGTTCCTAACATTCCAAAACTTCTGGTATGGTGGAGAAATTCCCAGTCAGATGTGACTGACTCTTTTTCCTCATAGACTTTCAACTCATTATTATTACTTTTTGTATTCTGTTAAATAATATTACCACCTATCTCTTCTAGGTATATTCCTTTGGTTTGCTTGGTTGGCAGGCAGTCATTATGAGGTAAATGAGCAGGTATGAAAGGGTAGAGCAAAGCATTTTTGTCACCATCTTAATGCACAATTGTAGAATTCCTCATTTTCCAGTTTACTTTTTCAAGATCAGGGTAGCATTACTCACTGATAGTATTTTGATATTGAGGGGCAAGAGTGAAGACTTATTCTGTCGTTGACAGTAAAGAAGAAAATACTTTAGTTCGCTAATTTTTCTGGCAGATAGAAGCCAACACCCTCCTAGGATTGCTTTAATACAACCAAAGAGGGAAAAATGAAGTAAAACTTTTAAGCACTGAAGATTCTTAAAAATAGTCTTTAAATGATAGGAAAAAAAAAGAACAGAAAAATTCCTTTAAATTCCTGGGTCCCACAAATGAGATTTTAGTAGTGGCAAGTAAAACATATTGATTGGCACCAAAGTATAAGATCTTTGTCACCATCTGTTTCCTGATTGTGTCAGCAAGTATTTTTTCCCCACGAGAGTGTGAGAATACACCATAGCCTAAAAGTATCAAAGTGTCAATTATGCACCACATTTAAAAGTTGGAAGCCCAGTTCATGAAAGTCAGTGACAAAAGTCCTGATTCCTGTTTCTTCCTGAAGTGAAATCCTCGCACTTCATTCATTTTACTACCTACAAAAGACCGATGGCTCCATGGCTCTGCAGGGTAAGGAGCTGCAGCAAAAGGAGTTAGGGAAAAGTCATCTTAGATGAATATTTATCAAAAGCCTCCCCGGGCAAGTCACTTTGCTGAAGTTATTATAAATGCTATATGCAAATGACAATTTTAACAAGTATGGTGTGACAGGGAGGGGAAAAAAATGAAGGGAAAGAAGATATAGAAAAAAAGAAGTAAAGAAAGAAGAAGGGTGGGTATACAGGGAAGCATCTGGGAATCTGGGCTAGAAAAATGAAAACAAGAGACACTGACCAATCAGTTGGAAAATTAGGACAGAAACAATGAAAGCTGAAAGGAGTGGAATTTTTTTTTTCCCAGAAAGATTCAAAGTCCAGCATTTGCAGAATGAAGCAATACCACCCATTTTCCCTATTATCTAGTTATTTTCCTGTTGTTTAAATTTGATTTGTGATACCCTTTTTCTGTTTTCCTGTTAGGATCACATCTATTGTTAAGCGTAGCTAATGACTAACTATCCCGGTTTTCCTTGTGTTCCTTACACCTGTCATGCTGGGTATGAGTAGAGAGAAGAATCCCCTTCCTCTCTGCCTCAATTATTTCTTGATATGTCTCATTTGTAACCAACAGTCATAGGGGCTATCAGTTTTAAAATTGTTCTCTTGCCTAAGAATGCTCCCATAATGTACTGAAGCCATTTCTGTGCTACTGGAGAAATGACTATGCTCAGGCCAGTGGTCACAGATACCATCTATCTACTCAAAAGTTTCTTCCTTTTGTGTTAAACCTTGGAAACTTGTTTCTCTGGATTGACATAAATACTTTATTTTAGAGATGGCAGACTCAGGTTTCTACAGCACACTCATTAACTAATATTAAAAATAAATATCAAACCCACAAAGTTTTGTGTTCTAACCAAGGGGTGTAGGGACTTACAGAGAAAGAAATCTGGCTGAAACAACCAAAAACCTGTGTTAAACAGAAGAAAAGCATGCCACCCTGCTTTCTTCTTCTCACCTGAGTTAATTTGTGAAGTGACAGGAAAACCTTTCCTTGTAGAAGGATCAGCTCTGCATATTCTAGCGTTGGCCTCAACTAAAGCCTTCTGGTCTGGGGCTTCTGATGTGCCAAGAGAGTAAACAGCCAAGTTCTCAGATTCTTGTAACATATTAGTGCTGGTCATATGAGTCTCTTGAACACCTCAAATTTTGTGTAATCAAAATTAAAGTTAAATTTGTTTGTGTGACTCTGAAAACCATGGGCTAGTTTAGATGTTGTGAATTTTATTTGCATTTGATTACACTGTATGGGAGGGGAAAGTGAGGGATGATTAACTATTTGTCAAAGAAATATCAGGTAAAGCATGGTCGCCATCAAAAAATAGAATCACTCATTCATTTATCCAACAAACTTAAATTGAGCACCTGCTATTTGGAAGATGCTATAAAAAAACACTGGATATATAATATTAAATGATTACCTGGGAATTTATATATAGAAAAATACAGAAATTAATAAAAACATCACACTATAATAATGCAAAAAAAAAGAAAAAGAAAAAACAAACAAGGCAAAGAGAGCCTTATTAGACCAAGGGATAGGAGCAGGGGTAAAGGAGTAAAGGTAAATATGTCTGACTGACAATAAACTGAAACACAAGTTTTATTCCCAAATATTTTGAATGGCATGGCATTATTTTTCCAATAAACTACACAGATTTAAAATCAATTATTTGACAAGATTGTTTATTCCATTAGTTTCAACTTCTAATCCCTCTTCTATGCCTATTATTGTTAGATTAGCTCTTTTAAAATTGGCCCAGATCTCATCGATGTCCAATTCATACTGTCGGGTTTTTTTTTTTTTCTAAATTATTTACTATGGATTCATTTTTGGAATGTTCTTCTTCTAAGAGTGATATTGTATTTTCCATGTGGTCTAATCTACTGTTTATATTTTGTATTGATGCCTTCACTTCAGTTATTGCATCTTTCACTTCCTTCAATGCTTCTCTTTGGTTCCTGTTCAGGAATTCAGATTCTTTGCTTATTTGTTCCTTTATTTTTTCCAACTCTCCCTGCATTCTTTCCAAAAATCTTGTATTGAGTCTAGTATTAAAGATCTGAATTGTTCTTCTGGTAATCTCTGCCATTCTGGGTTGGTGAGATCTGTTATTGAGAGGTTGTGGTGGCTTATGGTTTCTTTGTTATTTTTCCTTCCCATGGGTCCCTTGTTCTTAAATTTATATCTTTGGTTCTCTTGCAAGCTTTCTTGTCCAATCTCTGCAGTGGGGGTTTAGAGGTGTCCGCTGGTATATACAGGGACAGGTTGTGTTCAGTGGTAAAGGTTGGGTGAGAAGTCACAGTGATGAATGCAAGAATAGGGTAAAATAGAGGGTATGGTCCAGTGGAATAAGAGTTGAGTGTGTTAAGGTGATAGATTGTAAAGATTAGAGATAGTGGATATGTTGAGGGATTCTGGTAATCAATGTAGAGTTTTAGGTGTGGTAGGTAGTCAATGAGATGGTCTTGATATGAGACAGGGAAAAAAGGAAGAAGAAAAGAGAAGAGAAAAAGGTTGGAGGAGAAGAATATAGATGGAAGAGAGGGAGGGAAGCTTGTAAAAGTGATAAGGAGGAGAGTAAACAAACTAAACAAGAAATAACAAGGCAACTAATCATCCAAACAAACATAAATAAATCAAGGCAATACAAAATGAAAACATAGAAAAAACAACTAAAACATAACACACACACACACACACACACACACACACACACACACACACACAAACCCAAAACCAAAAAGCAACAACAAGAAACAAAAACGAAAACCCTGCTAGTTTGTAAGTACAGATCTGAGTTGGCCTCTGCAGCCTTTTGGATCTGTGTGGATATTTCCAGCTTTTAAATGTCTGCTCACTCTATTAAATTTTTGAATATGTCTCTGGTATTCTTATTTGCTCTGTCAGTGCAGGCAGGGAGTTCTGCTGATGCCTCTCCCGCTGCAAGCTTGTGTCTCTGGGCTCTCCACCGGGCCTGTCTACATCTCTCTCTCTGCCTTTGCTAGTGGTGGGAATGCAATCTATATGCCGGGCATTTTCCAGGGTGCCTGGAAGTTCTCTATGCCCTGTGATTTGACAATACCCTACCTTTCCATCTTTATCTTTCATATGCTTTGATCTCTGCTTCCTATGACATGATATACCTGAAACAAATGATACTATTCATTACCTTTCTTACATATTCTGTGCTTTCCTGGCACATTGACCTCACTCATCATTCTTGCTGTCCAGCCTGAACTTCTTCAGGACTCGAGAATTACATAACCTGCTTTTTGCCAGCTTCTGTGTCACCTCTTTCAATGCTATTTTGGTCTTCTGAGCTCCCTCTTTCTACCTTTCACATTTATAATTTTTTTACTCTTACTGTATACCTTCTAGTACATATAAAAACATTTGTACATATGGTATATATAAACACATATACTATATATAAATACATACTTTACAAACTATGTTTATAAATATATAAGTATAATATATAAAGTTATATATAAGCATATAATATATGTATATTTTTTCAACTCTTATTCCTCTAAGAATTCCATCAGTACAGTACCTTTTGAAATATAAAAAATTCTGCTATCTATTAGGCATTAAATAACTAGTCTTTGACTAAAAATAAATCAAATACAACCAATAGAAAGTCTGGCAATTGAAATAACAAAAAAATTGTATATGACAAATTTGTGTTTTAAATTGGGTTTCTTTCAAGACAAATCCTGTGACAAGGATAAACTCATTGGGTAAACTGCGTTTATTTGGAAAGTTACTTCAGGAAATATTTGGAGAGTATGAGGAAATGAGAGATGGAGGAAGAGGAAACCAATAAATAATATGCTAATGAGTAGGTTTCCACTGTGGACAGCTGGGAACCTCTGAGAGACTGTGTGAGATATGTTTCAGAGTTTACTCTCTAAAGGGTGAGTAAGGGTGAAGGCCCATCCTTCCTTAGAGATTGCTCTTGAGATATTTACCCTGATTTGGTCTATTGGCTATCCTTTCTCTTCCATGACTATTGTGTTCACTTTCCAACAGCTGGGCCAGGAGGGTGCTCCCCTACAAAGTAGGGTCAACTTCACTTTGAGTGATGAGGTACTAAGAATAACTCTAAAGATTTGCAAGAGACTTGCACTCTTTGGCTTTATTTTTTACTTTGTGTTCCCAGAATCAATTCTCTAATGGGATTATATAGCCTGCCACAGGGGAAAGAGTCTGCTGAACCTCCAAATAGGTGCATTCAAAGGTAGTTAAGTAAGCTTTGTACAGTTGCCACAGAATCATTTGAGAAAATGATTTGGAGACTGTGCCCACATGAATGGTGCTTGAAGTAGAGGGAAGTAGTATTGATACACTGGGCCTTTTCAGGGCTCCTTAACTTTGTGATCATGCCCTGGGATGTACAAGGCATTCAAAAGGGATTGATTAAGCTCTCCCCTGATTGAACACATAGCTTATAAAAGATATTATGTTCAAAGCCTGATTTTGCTCCTGAGAAGGAAGCATTTGAATCTTGAATAGCATGCTTGAATGAGATGCTTCAGGAAGAACCAGTGCTTATCACATAATATCTGAGGTGTCCCATAGAGAGCTTGGGGCATTACAGTAGATGTTATACAAACTCTTATGCTTGATCCAGCCTTCCCCAAGGAGGAGTACTTCAAGGCCTCTGAAGAGATCACTGAGAGCATTGAATGTACCAAGGCTATTATGGTGCTGATTGCATTTCAATAAGAAAGTCTCCCGCTGTTAGTGGCAATAAAAGAAATTGTTGCAGATAACCTTAGCAAAAGGGACTGCTTCTAACTTTAAGAAATATTGATCATGCCCTGGGTTAGAAGAATTCTGCCTTACAAGAAGTTGTAGAAGTTCTAGCTGCCTGCAAAGAAGGCATGGTCCCTGAGGTGGTAACTTTTGATTGATAACGATTACAAGAGACTTGTAAAAGACTTCCAAAGAATGAGCATTTTGGTTACAGCTCAGCCAGAGTCAGGCACTTAGCCATATATGTAGCATTAGAGATGAGACACAGATGATATACTGACCCCATCACCCCCACCAGATCCTAAAATACAGAAAGAAAAATATTTGGGATTCAGGAACATAATAGTGTTGTCAAAAACTACATGAAATCAACTGCACAAACTGAAACAAGTTGTTGTATTTGCTCTGTGGCAGTATAGAAATGTCATAATTGTTTCTATTGAGATAGGAAACAAAACACATATCAGATAGACTCTGTGTGAAATTATACTATTTCCTAGTTGTTGATGCCTTATGTTGTGACCTGAGATGCTTACTGAGTTCTATCACACTTAGTTGAATACTTTGTGCCTTTATCTTAGCCTTTTACTCTCATATTTCTTCATTGCTACAAATTATGAAATGAAGTTTTGCTAACTGCTAAATGGTATTTATTGGAATATTCTAACTTATTTCATGCTTCCTTTCAATTCCAAAACTTTAAAAAAATGAAAACATTACACAGATCCAAAAATCCTTAATTTTTTTTCTTATGATCATGTAGTAAAGTTCACTATTGCAGTGTAAAGTTCTGTGAACTTTAACACATGGATAGATTTGTGTAATGACTACTACAATCAAGACACAAAACAGTTCTATGATACCCTCAAATCCCCCTGTATTATTTTGTTATAGTCACACTAACTCTACCTCCCTTAGCAGCCATTGGTCTGTTTAAACAAGGAACAGGTAAAGCAATTGTAGAGGTTAGATGAGAAGCAGTTCTCAAAAGAGAGGAAGATGATCTAAACACTAAGTGTCTTACAGAGTTTGGAAGAGTGTGGTGTAGAAGAAACCAATGGTGATCTTGGAGAAAATTGGTTGCAGTGGAATTATAGGGATAAAGGGAAGATTACAAAGTGGTGAAGAAGTTATGTTGAAGATGAAGATGAAATCAAGGCAGAGTTAATTTTAAATTATCTCATACATATAGAAGGAACAGCAGGATCAGGGGGAGGGTTAACAAGCTGAGCATTGAAACATAAGCATTGAAGGCAGAGATAAGATGTGGTCAGCGAAACAATGAAGCCAATAATTTTCTCTCAGGAGCTAGAGCTCAGGAGGAGTTCCTTCAGTCAAGCTACCTGTGTGCATTTGATCTGATTAGGATTGTGGGTCAAGTGGACATCCAGGAGCCTCCACTTGCTTCTGTCATCATGGCGAATTACAACTGTTCTCTGTTATTTAATTTTTTCAGTTGTCATATAATATAATTTCACCTATCTCAAGCTCTGATGTGTTAAAAAATGACACATTCTGAGAGAATGAATTAATATTATGACTACTACTTGCAACTACTTGCAAATAAAAATGCTTTAAAGTTTATAAAAAACATTCATAAACATTTTTACTTTACCTACCAGTAATAATGAGAGCCATAATAAAAACTATCATGGTGTAGCAGTATGGGGAAATTTTCCCAACCTCATTACAAAGACACCACATTTCTCTCCTAGAACTCAACCGTGTCAATCACACAGTAGTATCCCTAAGCATTTGCCTCCAATTTCTTGAATTGAAGAATCTCTCATAGTTGTTAGTACCTAGCAAGCTGAAATTTTAAACAAGGCTTTGCTTGCAACCAAAATTGATTTCTGTAATTCTCTCCAGCATGGCTTTTCTGACAAGGCTATTTCTAGATTACCCAGTGTTTGGGCTTAGCTGGTGTTACTTATGCAACTTTAATTCTTGCCTCTAAGCTCAAATGTGGTCCCTCTGCCAATCATGGCTGGAAGCATCCTCCCATGTTATGGACTCTTTCATCAACTAGGCTCTACCAGTCACTACTATCGACCCTTTTACTCCTCATAAAATAAAAACAGAGACTTCGAGGGCTTCTTGACATTTTGCTCTGGTTCCCTGAAGACCCATCCAGGACACCTCCATGGATCTGCTTTATTCTGTAAGGATGATCTATTTCACAAAGAACCTACCATAACTCAAAGTAATCTTTAAAATAAACCTTGCAGGACAGGCTAGGGTATATTGATTACCTCTCCTCTACATTTGTGTCCTGGATAGAAGCCAACCAGCCTCCTGTGAATTCTGGATACTGATAACTTTCTATTAAAGAAGGATGGCAGTATGGTATAGGTAGCACCTGTGGTCCAACTAGAATTTCAAGTTGTTAATCCCTGAGACTTTTCAGGTGTCATTCTGTCTTAGACTGAAGTGCATATAAATATAGCTGTTAATAATTGTAAGAGACAAAGGTTTTGAAAAACCCTAAAACAAGTGAAACAAAGCCATTTCCAAATTGGGCTCTTGGTCAGACCTATATGAGGATGCAGAAACCTGTAACCTATAAAATTTACAAATTTCCTCTGCTTCTAATTTCATTCCTGAAACATGTCTCAGAGCCTGACTTTCCCAATCAAAGTTCTATATTTGAATTAAATGTTACTTTTTCCTATCAGATTCCCTTAGATGATGTAATGCAATGAGTCATTAGGACATTATTAAACATTAGGCTACCTGCTGTATCTTTGACATGTCAAGAATGATATTGAGGATTGAGAGCATTGATTTTGAGGGAATGGCACACAAATGATGGAGGGAATAGGGCTCATTCAGAGAGGGGAAAAGTAAGAGTCAAATAGATGAACAGTTTGAAAAAAAAATCTGTTTTGGGTTGCCTTTTCTAAGCTGATGTTGATTCTGTGCTAAAATGTCATTGACCTACTTTACAAGCAGGCCACTGCAGTGCTCAGTGACATGTCCCAATGAGGAATGGAGAAACAGGCAACATCCTACTGTGTGAGAACAGAAATGGAAAACAGAACTTCAAAATCATTAGCATTGTCTGCCTTTTGAAAAAGGAAGAAATTATAAGAATCTCAAAATTCATCAAATAAAATTTTCCTACAATTTATTATTATAGTGAGAGAGCCCATTTTTATTACACATTCACTCACTTGCTCATTACTTTGTAAAATGTGAAATAACTACAGGGAAAGTATCTAATATTTCAAAAAATGAAAAAAAAACTGTCTTCATAAAAGACCTACTTAAACTAGGTCACCATTTTTTGGCAGCAAAGAGGTCGGTAGAGAATAATGTCAAGAGAAAAAGTGTGTACTCTATACTGAAATCTGAAGGGACTGTGAGCAGGGAATAGCTACAGGGCTTTAATGCTCAAATTGAATTGAAGAATAAAGAATCATGCATGGGTGCCAAGGAGAAAGGTCAAGTGAGGCAGGAGAAAATGAAGGATTTACCAAAAGGCCAAGAGTATCCCTGAGAACTAAGAGGGAATGGGCATTTAAAAAATGAATTAGACCAGACATCAATGAAGAATAAAGGAGTGACAGTATGGGAAGAGATTTGCTCCAGGAAGATAAGCCAAGGGAGGTGAAAGGTTGGAAAAGTTAGATTCAAGGCTGCTCACCAAAGGACCCCAAAAGAGATGGTTAGCAATAAGTGGAAACATCTGCTGGCATGAAATTCTAAATAACAGAGTAGAAAATAGGAGGCAGCTAGATAGTTTACTGTTGCTAAACAAGAGATCTTGAATGAATCCATTTTTCTAAAAGTCATTAGTCAAAAATGGAAGAAAGGTTGCATGACTCAAGATCAATAAAGAAAGTGACACTAATTAGAATGGGATCAGGAAACTAGAGGCAGAGGGAGTGGAGTCAGGTGAGAATGCAGGTGACTTGAAAGAATTTGGTTTCAGCTATGCTCCACACCAGAAAAACTTGAAAGGCACTGGCTGTGTGCTAGGAGCAAATGGAGTAAGGCCAATATGAAGGACTACTTAACCTCAGTTCTGCTTCTTCTATGTCAAGAGGGAATAAACCTAACACAATGAATAGAAACATTTGCCTGTAAAAATGGTTAGGAAATATTTACGTGCTCTGAAACTCCTCTACCCAGTATCTTTAAGAAATGCAATTTTTGTGGATGTGATTCTATTCACAAAGAATAATAGTAGCCATTTTCTTGATCTGACTACTTAAGTAACTTATGTTCTTTATAGTGTCTCAAGGTCTGTGATTTTAAAATTTCCTGCTTGTGATTTAACTTACTTTATATTCCACTCCTATATATACACAGATAAAACCCACAAATTTTTTGTAAGTATCTTCCTTTGGTTACTTGAGTTATGTTTGAATCCTGTTATTCTATTCTATTCTATTCTATTCTATTCTATTCTATTCTATTCTATTCTATTCTATTCTATTCCTTTTCTAAACAATTCAATCTGTGATCTACTGACTTGATGTCATAGCTCACCAACTGGACAGCACCTAAAATTACTATTCATAAAAAATGTATAACCTCCTAAATATTTCCTAGATCACATACATCTGGGTGGGGTTGTGTGACTTATTCTTACAGGAGAAAAGATAGAGTAATAGAGACATTACCTCTCTGTGGCTATAAATGAAAAGCTGTGAGCTTAAGAAGGTGAGCACAGAGAGGCTGATGTAACATTGATTCAAATTTTAAATCCTTAAAAGTAAAGATTTTACTTCATATATATATATAAAAAAGATCTTTTTAGTGTCCAGGTCAGTGCTATGTACATAGCCGACTCTTGGTAAATGTTTATTGAAAAGATAAGAAAATAAATTAGGGATAGTTACAAGGAGAAATCATTAGGAGAGAAGAAAAGTAAGTAACTGGTGATAAAATCCAGAAGTATCTAAGATACACATCAAAAATCAGAAGCAGAATTTATCAAAGATAAAAAATGAAAATTGCTATTGAACTAGCAGAATTTATACATTTTAATCCCCTTAAGAATACTCAGGTAAATTGGTTTTGTGATTGATTAGGATCAGGAAATAGGTGTGGGCTAATGAGAATATATCAATCTTTCCTCACTAAACTACTAGGGCCCTTGCACTGGAGAATGACATAGGAGTTCAGCTTCTAAGTTATACCTTTTGGGGAATCTCATATCTGGCTGATATGTGCTGGTTCTTTTTAAGGACATCTTTTTCATAGAGTTGGCAGGATAATAATTTAAAAAGTGTAAGGAAGATGATCACTTTCCTTATTAAAAAATTAGAAGTAATTTCTTCAGTTATTCTTGCCTTCCATTCTCTGTCCTATGTACAAGGCCAATTCTTTCCATTTGTTCTCAGCAAAGCAGCATTTCAAATCATGGCTGAAGGTTGGTAACTGTGGCTAATAGATATTTAGCTATGGCACTAAATAGGGGAGAATATGAATATGTTAATTAATTGGTTCCTTTAATGGAGGTAAACTAGAGGTTATCTGTCTGTCTGCTTTCTCTTTATTCTGTCATCATACCTCTGTACCTTTAATTAATCTTGAAATTATCAAGCAGAATAATGAATGATAATACACTGAAATGACAGAATACACACACACACACACACACACACACACACACACACACACATGCCTGATATGTAAATCATCCAAAAAGTACAATCTTTGAGAAATATTTACTAAAAGAAGAAATAATTTTGAATGATGTGCCTTTGTTTAAGTATGAATAAGCCAGCCACAAAAATGTAAGAGTCAAAGTAAATCCAGACTTAAGGCAATTTCATGCTCTGCTTTTTAGAGTTGTTTGTTAATTGTAAAATGTTATCTCTTTCAATCTTATTAGCATTCCCAGAAAGGCAGAGAGGTGGATTTTGTTGTTTTCATGTTGCAGATGAGGAAACTTCAACCCAAATGTGTAATTCTGCTTGCTCAGGGCCACTCAGCTCTTATGTTGTTAGGCTGGCTAAAGTTTGTTCTGCTGACTGCTAGTCTGGAACTCTTTCCACTCCATCAACATTTTAAGATGTATAAAGATCATTATTCTAAGGTCAGTCATAGATGTGACAGCACAGAGCAGGGGAGGCAGTGAACCAGCAGATTTTGCCATCTCAGTGATGGCCTGAGATGCCCTAATATCTCATTCAGGGCTGAGCACACTTGAGACACAAAGAAGCACAGCTCACCTCCAACTATTTGATTTTTTTGGGCATAGCCCTCCCAGACAATCAGGTACAGCACCCTCCCTTGCATAGTTGATGGCCTTTCCTGAAGGCTATCAAACATAGCTGCTGAGACTGCACTAAATAAAATGGCTGTCACCAAGCCATCTGCTGCATTTGAGCTTTTTTTCCCCTCTAAGATGCAAGTTTTCAGTTTGCACAGCACTTCAAATTCTTAATACACTTGACTAAGTCATTAATATTTCACTTTCATTACCATGTATTAATAACACAAGAATTCAGAATGATCTTGTTCATCTAACTCCTAGAAAACAAATAATTACATTCGTGCATACTGATTGTCAGATAACTAAAGATGTTTAGCCTGGAGCTATGAAAAATCCACCAGCAGGCCCAGTTTTGGTTCTTAGCCATATTCAAAGTATATCTAGCTGATGTCTATGAAACTTGAAATAGCAGGAGAGACGATCCCGGAGTTAGAAGGGATAGCCTTAACTGGACCTCAGACATGTCTTCCAAATCCTTTAGAGTGTGGTTTCTTGGCAAGGGGCTGAAGGTCTTAAAAGATATTCAAAGTAAAAGCTAAGAAAATTAAACTTGGTGCTTAGAAGTTTTGTGTTTTATTTCCTTGTAGGTGAGGGGGCCTGTGGGGAGGATTTATTATCTTCCTTTTCCTCCTTTTTGTCCAGACTAAGAGATAGTGGACAAGTTCCCTGGACATTGTTCAGTGGTTCAACATTTGCCCCTAGTGGAGTACATCAAGAGCTAAGTATTAGGCTGGATCACTGGTAACTTAGCATGGACAAAACAGTGTTTTTTCCTGCTTGTTAGTGGGAGAGGCAGACAATATACAAGTAAGCATATTGATAAATAAGATTAACTCCAGAATGTGATAAGTGCTGTGAGGAAAGTAAAGCAGAATGTGTGTGTGTGTATGTGTGTGTGTTTGTGTGTGTGTGTGTGTGTGTGTGTGTGTGTGTGTGTGTGTATGTAGGGAAAGAGACCCATTTTGGATGGAGGTCAAGGAAGGCCAACAAAAGATGCTAGGTTATGAAACCAGGCATACAAAGAACTACGGGATGTGCCAAATATATATAAAGAATAATCATGCAAAGTCAATGAGGCAGAAAAGTGATTAACTGGCTCTAGAAACTGAAATAGAGCCATATGGATTGAGAAAAAGGAAAATGACATCAGATGAGGTTCTAGGCCTAGGCATGTGCCAGGTTCTGTAAACCCTTACAGCTATGATCAGAAATGGGAACTTTCTTTCAAATGTGATGGGAAAGTGCTGAAACTTCGAAGGGTGGTAAGCAATGGAGTAACATCACGGACTGAGACAGGGGTAGAAATCATGTGACACTGACCAATAAGTCAGAGAAGGCAGGGGGAGGGAGAAGAGAGGTAGAAAACTAATCCTTTTACGTCCAGATGTCTTAAGAGTGATCATTTTTCCTTATGTGCCAGAAACAGTCTAATACATGGCTTTTGTCCCACAGTTTTAAATTGTGCCTCTTTTTACTCTAAAAACATATAGTCTGAGTATTAGGACATATACCTATGCTTGTTCTCCTGTTCCTCTTCGGGCTTCATAATGTCCCTGTGGCAGGGAGGGGAGCTCTTACATCCTGATAGTTTGATTTTATTGCCATATTCTGTTCACTTGTCTTCTTCCAGAATGGGATGCTGGTGGTTCAGTCCACACTGGGTGTGTTACCCACTTATAACGCCCTCTGATACTCACCACTGCCTGCTTCCCATTACTAACTCCACATTAAGTAATGAAGTTTCTTATCAACATTCAGTGGGCACTGCTTCCCCTGGGGAAGGTTCATTAGACCACACTACAAAACTTTCTCTCTCAAGACACCTTTTTTGAGGAAGTTCAGAGTAAGGATGTGAATAGTGGCTGTGGTTTACATGGAGAAGATTCAACAAGGCTGATGACAGCTGAGGTGTTTTAAGACTCCTGTGCTCTTAGACACACAAATAAAAATAAGAGTTTTGTGCCAAGATTATCCTTCTCCTTGATTTGCCAAAACAACTACCATTGCCCTTTCTTAGACTCTGAATTGAGATCTCGCCTTCTTGACCCACTGTCAAAATTCAGCCTTGGGACTTATAAGTAAGCCAGCTAAATCCGCCTTAATATCTATGAGGTTTCCCATACTCAATATTTTTTCTTCCTCCAGTTCTTTTCTTTCTTGTTATTCCTTTATATGAGCCTAAGCTTGAAAAATACTGAGAAATTTAAACTACTCTAGATCGCATGCTCTTTCATTATGCCTCTGTGTATGGTATTCTTTCTGCCTGTAATCTTCATTTGCCTGAGTGATTCCTATTCAACCTTCAAGGCTAAGTGCATTGTTCCCAATGAAACCTACATCTCATTATCATTCCTGTGTTCCTGAGATTGGGCACAGATACAAAGATGGAAAGTAAAAATGCCTGAATCTATACACTTAGTTGGTACTGATATCAAGGAAATAGAGACTACCAAGTTTTATCTCCTGGCTACCTGGGCAGAAAAAACACAGTTTCAAGAATTTGGTTGTATGACATCTATCTCTTTTTCTCAGGATTTACATAAGAAGTGTCAATTCATTCTACAAAGGTCACCTAGATCTTCAAACCCTCTTGTTTGTACCTGGAAATAATAGTGTTGTCTTCTTCCTTTGAATCTGTGGACTGGCAGCAAGGAGTCTCCATGCAGAAAGCTGTCTTAGAAAGGATGAGAATGTTCTTTTTAATAAGCAGATGGTCTATATAGACAAGGGAATGTTAACATTAAAAACATATGCTTGGAGAGAGAGAGAGAGAGAGGGAGGGAGAGAGAGAGAGAGAGAGAGAGAGAGAGAGAGAGAGAGAGAGAGAGAGAGAGAGAGAGAGAGAAACAAAAGAGGATCATGAGGCACATGGTCTCTGTGAACAAGTAATCTTTGTGGAAGTTTCTCATGTGATGGAAACAGCTTTACAGAGTGGTATGAAGAAACTTGCTTGAATAATTCTGATTTCATCTGCAAGACTGTTTACCTGACATGAATTATAATAGCACATTACTAAGAAACGACATCTGCAGAGATGATAGCTAGATGAGCTTGTGTTTATTTGTTTGGTTTTGTTTTCCAACCCATTTGATGAAATAAAAGCATTAGAAAATAGTCATGGTGATTTTGCACTCAATCACTGTATTTGCAGCAGAGAAATATAACTGACTTCTTTGTCAGCATTTTATATTTGCTGCATAGATATATAACATATACAAAAACTCAGAAACAGTTACAAATATGGTTCATATTTATTATTACTCCCATGATGTAATTTCTAATTAATGTGCTACTTTGATTTTAGAGCAAAGATTTTGATTCCCTAGCAAAGATAGAGATAAGTGAGTAGACAACAAAACACCCTCATGAAAGAAAATATATAATTGTTCATTCATTAAATTTAGCTTGGCTCATTCTATTCTTATTTCAGTAGTTGGAAACTGATATAAAATCAACCTATTTTGATTAGGTTAATGCATTTTTTTTTCATTTTCATGCTAAAAGAAAACACATAGAAGTGATGAAAACATGAGTTTAACTAAAACTATAGTAAGATCCTGACTCTGCCCCTACCTAGGTAAGTGACATTGGTTAAGGTCATCTTATCACTGTTAGCATCATTTCCTTGACTATAAATCAAGGAGATTAATCTATGTCAGGGATCACAAACTCAGATTCCTGCATGATCCAGGCTGGTATCATACATGAGTAAATCTACACAAGTATAATACTATAGGGATCAGTGGGGTTGTGATGAACAGGAGAAAACATGTCTCCATTTAATGGGCAGATGCTGCTAAGCCCCAGTTAAATATTGCTATGTGGCAATGAAAGGACATGTGTTTCTAGTTTTTTCAGCTTTTCAAATAGAAATCCAGAGTGTGTGCAATTAGCTTATTTTTTCAAGTTGGGTATTTAAATCAAAATCTAAAAAGAAGTAAGGTCAAATAGTCGTGTGAATAGGCTCCATGAGCTAAAAGTGAGAACTCTAAATCTCCAGGTCTTTTCTAGTTTTAAAATTCAAGAACTCTAGGGTAGAAATCACAGCAGGAAGGAATTCACTTTTTCTTAAAACAGACCATGTCATTTTTCAGTGATCTGAAAAGAAGAACACTGCCAGAGATCTGGTGTGTTAATTCAAGAATGGAGGTGCTAAAGTAAGGCTGGGTGGCCATTGCTGGGGATGCAGTAGAGGGAGTTTTCCTATTTGGTGTGTGTGTGTGTGTGTGTGTGTGTGTGTGTGTGTGTGTGTGTGTAATAATAGTGTATGTTTTTCATGTATATATACTGGTAAAAGGCATGGGAGGTAGATTTAATTATTCCATCAGTTCTCTGACTCTCTGAGTTATGATTGTAACTCGGTGCTTATTTTTGCTTCCTTTTCTCTCTCTTTTGTTTTTCTTTTCTTGCCCTTATCCTTTGTTATTTCACTGTGATTTCTCAAAGTAAGGGGTCTGGATATTAAAAGTCTGGGTAGGAATGAAAGAGGTGGTAATGAATTTGAAGGAAGGTGTAAAGAAGGGAAGCAAGTAAAAGGAGTTGAATTACCTGCAGATACTGTAGTTAGGAAAGTCTGTTATTTCAAGCTTGACTTATCTTTACTGTGGACATAAAATATGATCAGGGAGTATGATGTCAGTGCATCCACTCTCAATAATTGATATGATGAATAATCTCAACCTTCCAACACCTTCTGTATCTCCCTACATCTCAGGAAACTTCATTCATCAGCCATGTTTGAAATGTTTAAGTAATCTCAGTGATGTATGGAACCCTGACACTCCCTTGTTAGAAATTCGTGCTACTAACATTCTATCAAATTAAAAAGCCACTGAGCTCTTGTGCATAAAATTATCATAAATTACCTTCTGAAGGTTCATTGCTGTTTGGAATGTTTAATTGCTCACTCAGCTGAACTTTAACAGCTCAGTATTATTAATCAACTTGTCAAAAGGTTTTTCATTATGTAGTCTTTAGATGGAATTGGTACAAACTTGTGCTTAAGTTGGTCTGATTGTAGCAAGTTGCTACCAAATCTTGATGGAGTTTGGCATCTTTTGTTCACTAATTTACGAAGGATTCTTAGGAAACTGGGTTCTTCTGTAGTTGTCTGTAAAGTAAATTAATTCCTTTTTAAAGTACAGAATTGTACTGATGCTTTAAGGGACAAAGGAGACAGGTGGATGAATGATGACTCCACTTAGAAGTGATCTTACACATTCCTATTGAATTATGATACAGTGACAGATAAACTTCAAGATGCGATTGATGTTCTATGATGTCTTCTAATGTGATTTTATAGTAGTCTTGCTTAAAGACAATGTTTGAAAGAGTAGAATGTCTTAGATAATAAAATTGTGTTCTGTGTAATTTTAAAATAATGCAAGAGCTATCTCTTTTCTGAAGGGGTAGAATTTTTTCTTCATCTAAGTTAGCAAAGCCACATCACAGGCTACAAATTCCTACCAAGTTCTAGTTCTTTCAACAGTCAATACCTAAAAGTAATTATTTAAAGCTCTACTGGATATGCTTGCTACTTTCATAATCTCAAGAACATGAAAATATTTCAGTGAAAATGAAAATAATTTGGTATTTTATATTATGCATATTATTCCCTGTTTTCTCCCTCCCTCTTCCTTTCTTTCCTTTTCCCTTTTTCCTCCATAATTTTTTGAGCTATACAAATATCTAAAAAATATCATGGAAAAATAATACTTTTTATACCCACATTATTTCACATTTACAAAGTAAATATGTTTCTATAAACTAAAGAAATAAATAACATCCACCAAAAGAAGTTAGCATAGCAATTTATGGTGGTTGTGGTGAGGTACTGATGGTGTTGAGAATCATAGTATTTGAAGTTTACTGATAAACATTGGCATATGTGAAATGTTTGCAAATGTCTGCCTCTTTTGCTTTGTTTCAGAGCAAAATCCAGAATTTATGATGCCATCACTGGAATTGAAGCTGTGAATGACTAGCCTTATTTAAAAGATCTTTGATACTGAAAACTCATTCTTGGATGGGAAACAGTCTGCCTTTGCTAGAAATTAATCTCTATAGAAAAAAATGAGTGAAATTTTAATATATTTACCTCATTACTTTTGATGTAGCAAAGAATGAAAATAAGGCTTCCATTGAAAAACTAAAACAAATGCAACTGGATCTATAGAGATGACTAAGGATTCTTCTTCCTGCTCATACCCCTCTCTATGCACAAAATCAAAGCCAGTATGATGTAATTTCATTCAAAGTCTCCATAAATAGCACATGATAAAGCTAAAACCAGACTCCCTATCCTACCCTATGCCTTCTCTCTCACCATCATTGCTTTCAGCATAGTCTTCCCCCTTTCCACCTGAAAAGAACAGTGCAGTTAGGGAGGGGGAAAGAAACTTATGTAGTTTGAGAAAGATTTTGCATTAGTTAAAGTTATGTAAATGGATAATAGTACACCGTTGACTGAGCCCTTGCATTGGGAAGGGAAGATTATTATGGGGGTATGCATCTTTTGTAGAAGTGAAACAGTGAATGTCTCATCATCATGACCATCAATTGCATTGGGCTATAAGTAATGGAGAACCTAATCAACAGTGATTGAAACAAGGATTTATTCTTCTCATATAAAAAGAAGTCAGGAGACAGGTTATCGCTTTTGCTGATTCAATTGCTCAAAGATATCACTGAGGACCCAGGTTATTTCTCTGATCTTTCTGGTTCCCTGTCTTTTGGTTTTTGTCCACCAGGTTGGTTTTCATTCACTTGCTTGCTGCCTGATGGTTGGGAATAGGGGATTTAGTTAATCAAGTGTGTCATCCATAAATTAATCAATTTTATTTAACATTCTTTAAATGAATATTCAACTAGTTATATGTCCACTCTAACTCCTCTGTATTTAACAGGAAGATTTAAAACTTAAAAAAAGCTTAGGAAGTCTAATGACAAGTTAAAAGAAGCATATTAAATAAATCTTTTATCTTTTTCAAATATAGGAGAGATAGGAAGATATTGGCCAGCAATTTACTCTTCCAATACACAGGAAATGAAAATATTTACTTGCAAAAGAATTTACTATCAATGAGGATTTCTTTGGAGTCCTGGAAAGAGTACTTTTGGAAAGTTGTAAGGATGCCTTAGAAAATAATGTATTTGAAATAATTCAGGCAAACCTTGCTCTAAGTCAGGTTGCATGAAATGATCTCTTGAGATCTTATTCAATTTTATGTCTTTCTAGTTCTGCGATGCTAAATTTTGATATGAATGACTAGAATGCCTTAGGACTAAATTCCACTCATTGATTCTGGTATCATATAAGAAAAAAAAAAAGCCTAGATATTACCACTTTATGCACCAGTTGCAGCAGCTGACTACTTTCCCCCAAGCTTTGTAGTGATGCATATTGGAGAGTAGAGTGGAACTCATAGTGTAAATTTTCTTTAGTGCATGGATTATTGATTTAATAGATCATGACAATCCATTTTGTCAGACCTGCTACCACACAGGTTCTGAGTCAGCAGGCAGACAAGCCTTATAAAATATTTGTTGTAAAAAAAAAAGCTGCTGCATAAGATGAAATTAAAGCTCAATAATGTTATAGTCAGTTTTTTGATAAGTTAAATGATCATAACCCAAGAGCCAGAATCATTAAAAGAAAAAAGTAGTCATTTTGCTTCTTGCTTTTGCTTCTGTCATTTGAATGGTGAATTTTAACCCAAAGGAAGAAAAGGTAAATTTTGGGTCTTTTAAGAATGTGTAATATAAAGATTGAAATTGTATTCAGTTGGATTTTTGGTTGTCAAAGGCAGGTTTGTCAGAATCTGGAAAACAGACTCTGATTTGGCTATTTGGATGCATGCGGTTAGTTTATTGACTAGCAAAGGAGAGCAGAACCTAGCACAGGAAGAATTCAAAATGTGATGCAATCCCAGCAGTAGCTCTGGACAAATCACACTGAGCTCTAGAGATGAGAGATTAATTTACAGAGGTCCCAAATGGGGGAGAGGGGATTGAGCCTTTATGTCTTTGTGTTGACAAATCATTGGATGTTTTTTTCCTTGAGGAAGAGATATAAACTTGGTCAGGCATGTTCCTTTTACCAAAGGCAGTTTTGAGCCAGGCGTGGTGGTGCACGCTTGTAATCCCAGCATTTGGGAGGCTGAGACTGGAGGATCCGGGTTCGCGGCCAGCCTCAGCTACCTATTGAGGCACTCTGCAACTTAGTGAGACTCGGTTTCAAAAATAAAGAATAAAAAATAGGGCTGGGGGTGTAGCTTGGAGGTAGAATGCCCCTGAGTTCAATCCCCATTACCGAAAAAAAACCCAAAAAAACAAAGGCAGTTTTGGGTGAGGGTCAATATTTAGATTATCAGTGGTTGCATCTCAAAGGAGATCTAGGGTACTCCATATCCTCCATCTGAGTGTACTCTTCTGCTACTCAAATCCATTTACAGTAAATTTACCTTATCTAGGAAGAGCTACTCCATTCTTATTAATTTCCTTTTGGAGGATGACTTTAAAGAGAAAATATGGAGGATTGACGCCCCAGTCAAGACAACTGATATCAAAGTTGTACATGGTACTCATCAACTCCCATTTCAACTTTACATTCTAGATTTCCCCTCACCCTTTGTTAACAACTTTGTTGGTCCAGTGACTTACCTGGAAGGATAAACAGACTCTCAACTGTTAGCTGATGGTACCTGTGCTTTTTCAGGCCATGGCTGAAGTATTTGTCCATTAGAATACCAAGAGATGCCCCTAGACACCAGATATTCTTCCTTGTCCTTTTTGTGTAAAAATAGACTGTCCCCCTCCTGACTCTCAAAGTCAATTGACTCCATGAGATGATGAAACCTTTTCTTACCTGGTGCTCTGAGGAGTCCAAAGTGATGAAGATATACCTGAAGCTTAAAGTTTCATGGGACTTGATGTATCCCAGTAGTCAAAAATCCCATTTTAGATGTTCCTTTATGAAACCCTAGTACCAACTGTCACAATTTGCCCACAGTATCCTGGGGTTAGAGACTTGATTGAGACTTCTAAATGGATGCAGGAAGTTTACTGAGAAATCTCCTCAGAAACAATACCTGTGAAGAAACAAGGGCAGTAAGATTGATTAGCTGAAGAAGTTGAGCTGCAATGGTTTCTAATAATAACCTCATATGATCCTTCAGGAAGTACTGAGGCTGTGATAATTCTTCAGAAATTTCCTAAATTGAGGAAAAGGGGCCAAGCTTAGTAACCTTACATTACCAATCATTGGCTATAAGCTATCCCCAGAAGGAATCATAAGCATGGGCAAAACAGCTTCCTTTAAGCTGAGACAAGTGTTTAGAAAGGGGCATAACTGCAGCCTGTGAGTTGAGAGAAGGACTGATGACAGCCCTGAAAGTTAATCGAGGCAGTGCATCTCAGCATTATCCACCTTGATGCTGAACTTACTATCTGTGTACTTATGATGAAACTCCAGTCCTACAGTCATAATACTTTTATTCCTTCTTCTTTCATTATGAATATTTGGAAAAACACTTGCACAAATGAATGATTGAATTTTTTAGTGTTCATGATGTGCCATTATTCTGTTATGTTTGTTCTGATGACACAAATAGAAGAGACAGGCATAGACAGCACTCAAATCTGTGGGCATTATTTCTTCCACTGCTTCTTACTGAAAGAAATTGTACTTGGACAAGTCACCTAAAATCATGGGTCTACTTTTTCTTTTATTTAAACTGGGAAGTGCTTTCCTTGTTTGCCTTAAGATTAGAGAAATCTAAGCAGTGTGTGGAAGTTCTTGAAACATACAAAAAGTGTTTCATGACTTGTGTGTGGAATCATTATTATACAAGTCATCGATAATATTTAATATAGAATTGGCAATAAGTACTTCATTTTAAGTTGGCCAGACTTACCTTATAGTAGACCTTAAGTATTATCTGAACATTTTTTGGAAGGATGATGTTAGCAGTACCTGTTTGGAAATGGAAGTTGCAGTTAAAAACCTCTTTACCTGCAGCTCAATGGATTTAATTTTAATGTTTTTCTATATTAAAACAACTCATCATGATATGCATCTGGACAACAACACTTGATTAAAATATGTGATTATCAAAATAATGGCATTAAATTTTAGTTTTTTAGGAATGAAGTATAATCAGTTAATGTGAATCAGTTAACATGAATCATTTTCTTCGTTTTTCTTTTTAAATAATAATTTATTTTTTCAAATTCCATGGAAGAAAAATGTTTTTATATCAGGATGATGAATGTTAATTGAGAAGCTCATCTGAAAACTAAAATCTCAATATTTGTCAATATACAGAGAGAAAGATTTGGTAGAGCCATTTCAAACTACTCCTGTCTCCATACCACAAGGTTGACCAAATTCAAAGTCAATAACAATTACTAGACACCTAAAACACACAAAGCCCTGGGCCAGGTGATGTGTAGACAAATAAAGATAAATCGGATGTGATCTCTGGTCTTCAGGGACACATATTGTAGTGAAATATGCTCACCTTTGTTTAGCATAAATAATAAAAATGCATTTACCCCTGTCAACTCAGAGGAAGAAGGATGGAAGCAAATAGCTTATAATTCTGAGTAGAATAACTAATTCAAGAAAACATTAAAACCTTCTGACTTTTCCAACTTTTAATCTTCTTAGGAAGAACTGGCTTTTTAGGGCTTTGTTTTGTATCTATTTATTTATCTTTTGATCAATTGATTGATATCTCTTCTCGAATGTTAATTTGCATTAATTATAGACTAAGGCAGAAGAAAAAAAATTAGAACCCATTTTTTTTTTTTACCTTTAATAGCACAAAATGGCCTATATCCCTAAAATCTGGCTTCCACAAAAAAAGAGAAATTGGATAGGCCATAACTTTTTTATCTGGGTGTACAAAATCACCATGCTACAGAGGATTCAAAAATCTCTACTTTGGAAAAAAAAGAGCATACTTAATGCACATTCTTTTTTTACCAGATATATCTGACAGAGAGACTATCTCTATAAATTGGAAGACAGTTTAATTTTTAAGCCATCTTGCCTGCTGAAGATTATCTACGCCCTGTGGTTAAGTCTACTGCACTATCCCAAGACCAAACACAATAGCAGTAGCCAGACTACCAAGCCCATCCTCACCATATATAGCAGCAGGGTAATTCACAGGTTCCTTTCAGCTTCACAGATCTCAAAGGGTTTGAAAAAATAAACTGTCTTGATGCTGGTCAAAAATCAGTTAGTGCACGGGCAAATGAAATGCCTGTTATGAATGCATGACCCTCAGAGGACTAAACAATATTCAATCTTTGTCTTAAGTAAGTCTTGTAAAAGTCAAAAAGTAATAAGGTAAAAATCCAGAATCAAAGTCTTGGCCATCCATGCCACTCATATTTCACAGTATTTCTATGAAGTTGTTTAGTGGTGTCTATTAAGCTGGCAAGGAACAGGTTTTATTTTACCAGGCAGAAAAATTTTCTAAGGATACCAGCAATGAAACCTGTATTGCAGAATTAAATAGCCTAGAATGAGCAGTTGGAGCACAATTAGAACACCTGGTAGATAGGTAAATCAGTGTGTATAGATGCATAAAGAATGTTAAGTATTTACCAAGCAAATCTAAAACCTGGACTGGAATAAGAGCCTAAGGACAAAGCTCTGAGATATTTCATGGGATATGATGCTAAGTATATTCCACTTCCTAAGCAAGCACCATATCTATAGGACTAAGTGTAGTTTATTGGCACTGCATATTATTTAGCATTTATAAATAAGAAACTGTGAGTTCTGAATTGCCCACATGCATAAAAGAGAAGCCTAGGCATTGATGATTTCAGACAACTGATATTTAGAAATTACACTTAACTTTATCAAGTACTTATTGAATGCTTACTTTTTTGAAGGCACTGTGCTTGACCTATCAGAGTCTTTCTTTGAGGAGCAGGATAAGACAAAGCCAATCATCTATCATTAACATTCATAAAATATATGTAATGAATGTAAAAAAGAGATTCATTGGATGGAGGGAATTTATCCAGAAGCAAAAAATATAAAAGACTTCATTGTGGAGGCATTTTGAGAGCTAAATATGAACTAAGGATAGAATGTTCTTGGATGAGAGGATAATAATGAAAGAAAATTGGTAAGATGGAAAGTGAAAGGCATATTTGAGACATCAGAAATAGGTTATTTTTTTTAACGACACTATTAACGGGCATAATTGTGAAGTGAAGAGGACCTTTGTAAACAAGAGATATAGTCTGCTGGATCACAACGAGGTGGTGAAGGTGAATCTGGCAACTTTATGGGTCATGGAATAAACTTTAGAGGAGGTAATTTTGGCTGTGGTGGAAGAGGAGGCTATAGTGGTGGTCATGGTAGCAGCAGATGTAGCTATGGAGGCAATGGTAGATATATTTGGAGGCAATGCTGGCAACTATGGTAGTGGTCCTGGTTATAGTAGTTGAGGAGACTATGCTGGTGATGGATCAGAATATTAAAACCATGGTGGTGGATATGGTGGTAATGGAGGAGGATACAATGGTTATAATGAAGGAGTAAATTTTGGTGGTGCTAACTATGGTGGTGGTGGGCACTATAATGATTTTGAAAATTACAGTGGACAATTGCAGTCAAATTATGGACCCATGAAGAGGGCAGTTTTGGTGGAAAAAACTCTGGCAGTCCCTATGGCAGTGGTTATAGATCTGGTGATGGAAGTGATGGATATGGTAGCAGATTTTTTAAAAAGTACAAAAGAGCTACAGTTCTTAGGAGGAGAGAAAGTGAAGAGTTATCAGGAAAGCTGCAGGTTACATTGGGATAGTCATCCCAATTGCATGAGAGGAACTGTAAAATCTGCCACAGAAGGAAGGATGATCTTTAGTCAGAAACGTTACTGCAGCTTAAACAGGAAACCTTTCTTGTTCAGGACTGTCATAGCCACAATTTGAGAAAAGTGCAGCTATTGATTAATGCAATGTAGTGTCAATTAGATGTTCATTCCTGAGGTTTTTTATCTATTGTAGGTTTTTCTTTTTCTTTTCATTAAATCAGCTCTATTATCTTGTAAATTGTGGTAGCGGTACTAGGGATAAAAAATTAAGGAATTTTTAACTTTTCAGAAAAGACATAGGTCATTTTTGCTTACTGTATGATCCTATATTTAGAAAAACCAAAAAAATTCAACCAAAAGACTTCTAGAGCTGATTAACAAATTCAGCAAAATAGTGGGATATAAAATCAATCTAAAGAAACAGTAGCTTTTCTACTTGCCAATCAAGAATCCAGTGCAAAAGAAATCCAGAAAACAATTCCATTCACAATAACCTCAAAAATAATAAAATACCTAGGAATAAATCTAACCAAGGAGGCAAAAGACCTCTACAATAAAAATTATAAAAATTAGAATATCTTAAAAGATGGAACTACCCCCCATGCTCTTGGATAAGCAGAATAAATATTATCAAAATGGCCATTTTACCAAAAGTGATCTACATATTCAATGTAATCCCTATCAAAATACCAATGTCATTCTTCATAGACCTAGAAAATTCAGTTGTAAATTTCAAAGAGAAAAACAAAAGACCCAGAATAGCAAAAGCAATTCTCAGAAATAAGAACCATGCAGGAGGCATCACAATTCCTAACTTCAAATTATACTACAGAGCTATAGTAATAAAAATGGCATGGTATTTGCAGAAAAAAAAATACATAGAACCAATGGAACAGAAAAGAAGATACAGAATGAATCTACAGACTTATAGTCAGTTTACATTTTACATATGCTGAAGAAAAGACAGCTTTTCCAACAAATGTTGTTGGAAAACCTGGTTATCCATTTGTAGAAAAATGAAATTAAATCCCTACCTCTCACCATGCACAAGAGTCAACTCAAGATGGATCAAAGACATGGAATTTAGGCCAGAGACTGAAATTACTAAAGGAGGGCATGGGTCCAACACGCCAACATATAGGCACAGGTAGAAACTTCCTCAATAAGATCTCAAAGCTCAGGAAATTAAAACAAATGGAATGATATTAAAGTAAAAAATTTCTGCCCATCAAAGGAAATCATCAGGAGTTTAAAAAGAGCCTACAGAATGGGAGAAGATCTTTGCCAGCTATTCCTCTGATAGAGGACTAATATCTAAAATAATCAAAAGACTTAATACTAAAAAAACAATCAATAAAGAAGTGGGCAATTACACTAAATAGACACTTCACAAAAGAAGAAATACAAATGGCCAATAAATACATGTTCAACATCATTATCAATCAGGGAGATGCAAATCAAAACTACACTTAAATACCATCTAACTCCAATTAGAATGACAATCATCACAAAGTCAAACAACAATAAATACTGGCAAGGATGTGGGAAAATAGGAACTCTTCTACAGTGTTGTTGGGATTGCAAATCAATAAAACTGCTATGGAGATCAGTGTGGAGATTCCTCAGAAAATTGGGAATGGATCCACCATATGATCCAGCTATGCCACTCCTGGCTATCTTTCCAAAGGGACTGAAATCAGAATATTATTGTAAAATGTGCATATCCATGTTTATAGTAGCACAATTCACAATAGCCAAATTATGGAACCAATCTAGGTGTCCATCAATAGATAAATGCATTACAAAATTATGAGTTATACATACAATGGTATTCTACTCAGCAATAAAGAAGAACAAAATAATGTTATTTTTCAGGAAAATGGATGTACCTGGAAAACATTATGTTATGTGAGACTAGCCAGTCACAGAAAGAGAAGGGGCTAAAGTCTTCCTAAATATCTTTGGAATCATTTCCTTTTTCACTGTTGCTACTGACTTAGGAATGCCTTTACCCATTCCCATAGAGACTTCTGCAATAGACTATTACCATCTCCCTGTCCCAGGCTTTACACCTACAAATCATTTTTTCATGCCTTTTCATACTTTATGCAAATCTGATCATGGCATTACTATACATAAAATGTTTTAATGACTGTCCTTTGCTGTTATGGTAAAATGCAATCCTTAACATGGCCTTTTCAACCTGTACAATCTCCTTTCTTAGAATCACATGCGTCAGTTTTACTGGATTACTGAAATGTTTTCAGTATCATGTTGTCACGTGTTTTCACATGCTATTCTTTCTGTGTGGAACTCTAGTCTCCCTGCTTGTTGGCTAATGCGTAATTAATTTAAAGCTCATTTTAGGCATTGTTTCCTCCAAGCACCAGAAAAACCTTTTCTGTTCTTTGTGCAATTCTGTTCTAGGCCAATTAAATTCTTCTATATCTCTGTTTATATATTTTTGCCTCCTCCAGTGAAATATACTTTTCTTAATGGCAAAACCATGAACATACTGTTTTTGTATGTTCATGGTGGAAACTCAGTAAGTAGGAAAGATAGATAAATGTAGCCATGATGTAGATGGTCTTTGGCAAAAGACTATGGGAAGATGAATTTGAGGCTAACACAATGATACAGGAAAGAGATCTTTAGGATATAAACTCAAGAACAATGAAAGGGAAATGAAAAGATGAATGGCTTGGAATATATTGGTATATATTGGTTAACCAATTAGTTTTGGGGGTTATGAAATAAGAACAAGGGAAAAAAGAGGACAAATGATCCTTTGCTATTTGCTATGGGTTCAGACATTATTATGATTTTTAATGAAACCATTTTTTTCACAAGACATAGTATGCAAATGGAAAAAGCAATCTAGAGTTAGAAAGAATAGCAATATGGATTTGAGGGTCATTGGTAAAGATATTGAAATAGTGGGATGAATAAAAATGCAAGTGAAGTTTAAAAAGATAAAGAATAGACAGAAATGAGAACTAAAGATTGCCAAATTTAGGGGGCTGAAAAAGACAAATGAATGAGTTAATGAAGCAGAGTCAGATAATTAGTGGAAAAAAATCAAAATGGGTGTTATCAATCTCTTATCACTTTGGCTTGCCTTCACTGCTAATAACCCAAGAGTTCATGGAAATGGCATTATGAAATCTACTGGTGATTCTCATCACTCATTATTGAGAAAATATTAGGAACTCAGATCTCACTGTCAGGAGTGGTTGGCGATGTGGCTGTGAATTATTGGATGAGCAAAGAGTTGCCAGATAAATACATAGTTATATAAACAATAAAATTTAGGTAAACAAATCATTTTTAGCTTAAACATGTCCTGTGCAGTGTTTGGAACATACTTATCCTAAAAATTATTTATTAGATATCTGAAATTCAAATTTAACTGAGTATCCTCTTTTTATTTGCTAAAGTTGGTGACTTTGTTCCTTGTCTCCTTGACACTGTGGTCTGTGTATTTCCTAAGTGGGAATCAATGTTTGTTTGG
>PVLC010008788.1:0-56816 GCA_004027655.1 Graphiurus murinus | reverse complement strand
CTGGAAAACATTATGTTAAGTGAGATTAGTCAGTCACAAAGAATTAAGAAGCATATGTTCTCCCTAATATGTGGATGCTAGGGAGGGGATGTGACATAAGAGGATCTCCAGATGAAAAGGAGAGATCCTCGATAAGCAATGAAGTTGATTTAACTGTAGTGGACGCAGGGGGCAGAGGGACGCCCTCAAGCACGTGATGCAATTACACAATCATATCAAGGTCACTCACCAAAGTGAACCTGAGGGGGAGGGAAGGGGAGGGGATTGGGGTGGGAATTGGGGAAAGGGTCAAATGACAACTGTGTGCAAATATGTTGTTAACAATCCGTACTCAACAAAGATGTATGCTATATTGCACGAATTACTACAATAAAAAAATTAAAAAAAAAAAAAAAGAAAATGCACAAGAATAAACACTTTTCTCAAGCAGAATTTCAGTACTCTACACACTTTCAAAATGGTCTGGGTTCTGGCAGATATTTTTTACATGCACATTTTCTTGGTGCATTATAGTCTCACATGATAATGTAAATCATGTTGACAGTGGCATACATGCACACAGCACTTGTTTGGTTCCCCTCCTCTCACCCCGCCAGCTACCTCCCCTCCTCCTTCCCCATACAGGGTGCTGAGATTGACATTGGTATTCTCAAATATGTACATAAAGCCAATGATAGTAATTCCTTCATGGATCTTCATTCTTTCCACGTCCTCTTCCCCTGGACCACCTCCCTGGCTCCACTGAGCTTATTCCTCCATTATCTGAAATCCCTCTGGTATCACAATTACTCCCTCACTTCTGCATATTAGAAAAAACATATCACCCTTCACTTTCTGTGACTGGGTAATCTCACTTAACATAATGTTCTCCAGGTCTTTCCATTTTTCTGCAAATGACATAATTTTGTTCTTCTTTATTGCTGAGTAGAATTGCATTTTGTGTATATCCCACAATTTTGTAATCCATTCATCTGTTGATGGAGACCCGGGTTGGTTCCATAATTTGGCTATTGTGAATTGTGCTGCTATGAACATGGATATGCCTATATTACTGTAAATTCTGATTTCGTTTCCTTTGGAAAGATACCCAGGAGTGGTGTAGCAGGATCATATGGTGGATTCATTCCCAGTTTTCTGAAGAATCTCCACACTGGTCTCCACAGCAGCTGAACTACTTTTCAATCCCACCAACAGGGTAGAAGAGTTCTAATTTCCCCACATCCTCACCAACATTTATTTTTTTTTTTACTTCCTGATGATTGCCATTCTGATTGGGGTTGGATGGAATCTCAGTGTAGTTTTGATTTGCATCGCCCTGATTGCTAATGATGTGAACATTTTTTCATGTATCTATTGGCCATTTGTATTTCTTCTTTTGTAAAATGTCTATTTAGTTCAATCTGGCAAGTATTTTTTTAAGTATGTGTTTCTGAGTCAGGCTGTACAGATGCACTTGTTCATCTCCTGAATGCTTTTCTGTCTTGGGATTGAAATCGTCCACTGCTTTGGATTTTGCTAATGAAGCATGGAGTGTGTTCCAATCACACTGGCCTTAGGCATGAAATAAATCAATGCCTGGATTTTTAAAGCATGGATTTAATCCAAGCCAGACTTGGCCTAAAGCTCTTTATAGCCCAAGACTGAGTTGTACTGACGTCAGAGGCTGCAAGTTAGACATGCAATCTATTAAGTGAGGTAGGTCCATCCGAGCGACCTGGTAGTACAGTCTAAGCAATTTTAATACCTGAAGAAAGCCTTTCTGTGCAGGGCCACTCGTGTAAAACTTGAGTATGACATTTTTTAGTGAATACATATAACATTTGTTTACCCACTTTTAGGGACATATTGGTTCTTTTTAAAGGACAAGAAGCCTTTGATAGCTCTACATTTGGACTCGGTTGTCCCACTTCTCTCAAGACTGGAATGTTTTATTTCTTCTGTCCTAGGATTTCTACACTGTTTAATATGGCAGGAAGAAGTATTTGTCGACATGTTGTGGAACTTGCAGACAATAAATAGTCCAGAAGATAGATAAGAAAATTAAGTCAGGCTCATGAGGCAGAGAAGGGCGGTGTCTGCTTCTTGAGATGGCCTAGGTGGGGAAGGCTTCCAAAGAGACTGGTTTTGAACAAAGAGGAAATGAGGAATCAAGTTACAAGGGACAAAATGTCCCAGGGAGAGGACACAGGAAGTGTAAAGATCCTGACTTGAAGGCATTAGTGTCTGGAAGGGACAGAAAGAAGGTCCCAATGAAAGATGTTAAGGGTGGAGAGAATTGAGATCTAAGAGGTAGCTTGGCTCAGGTTATGTAATGTTACATAATGGGTTATTTGTTTTCTTAGTTGTGATTTTCTTGAGTTCTTTGTATATCCTAGATATTAGACCTCTATCTGAAGTATAACTGGCAAAAATTTTCTCCCACTCTGTAGGCTCTCTGTTGAGGTTCTTGATAGTTTCCTTTGGAGAAGATGGGGCGTAGGAGGGTCTCCAGATGAAAAGGAGGGATCCTCGATAAGCAACGAAATTGATTTAATTGTAGTGGATGCATGGGGCAGAGGGACACCCTAAGGCACATGATGTACTTACACAATCATATCAAGGTCACTCACTGAACTGAACCTGAGAATTGGGGTGGGAATTGGGGAAGGGGTCAAATGTGAATTGTGTGCAAATATGTTGTTAACAACTTGTACTTAACAAAGATGTATGCTATATTGCACGAATTACTACAATAAAGAAAATTTATATTTAAAAAAAAGTACTACATAATGTCAAAAAATACATGCTCTAGCAGTGTGAGCACTTTATTAACAAGGTTGCCAAGGTCTCTCAGAACTGGTGTGGATCTCAAGTGAGTCCACCTTAGTCAAATGCCTCCATCGCAACTCTGGTTGGTTTATGGCGAGTCTTGGTAGAGAGATCACAGGACAAGAATTCAGGGCATGCAGTTAGCAATCTCAGCTAGGAAGTAACTCAGTTTTGTGGACTATGAGACCATAAGTTCACATCCTTATCCCTAATCTGTCTATCTGAGAGGTAACAACTTCACCCTTCCGGTGCTGATACTCTGATCATAATGATAGGTGCTCTGTGTTATGGAGTAGACTAGTCTCCACAGATTTGGGGGGTAAAATGGAGTATGGGCTCAGAGAAAGTTGAGTAGAGGTGACCAAACTAAATTTTCCAACCGGAGGAGGAGTTATGAGGTTCTTGCTAAAGACAAGAATGCTTCTGCATGGAGTCAGTTGAAAATGAAGAATCACTGGCCATACTCCAAAATCCCTGAGTCAGATCTGCATTTTTACAGGATCTCCAGGGACTCCGGGGACTTTTTTTTTTTCTTTTTACCCCTGAAATGGGATTTGGTTTGTTTTAAAATTTAAAAAAAAAAAATGAATAAGTTGCTTTCTGAGACATAGGAAGCCTGCTTACCTCTGTCAGATGAGCTTATTATCTAAAATATCAGGGCTGCTTTTAGTCAATTCGATTGTGCATTAAGTGATATGCTCCTATGCCATTGGGATGCATTCAGCACATATAATTCCACCATCAAATCAATGGTTATGCACAAAAACATGCTTCCAGTCCTTTTATGAAAGCGACCATCATTTAATTATCCTCTGTGCTGATTTATATTTTTCAGGTTATCCAAGAGTGAATTGGAGAGGCTTCTGCTTAGAAATTTACTGCAGAGAAGTTATTTTTTAGGAAATAGCTACAAAAAGCTTTGCAAAATAAAGCGGATGTGGGAGACAGGAGGAGGATTTGAATTTGAATTCGAATTACATCCCCACAAAGAAAACCCTTGACAAGTACACTCACTCACCCATTCGGTAAATATTTGTTATAGCTAGGACTTACACAAACAGGACCTAAAGGACTCCGGCTCAGCTGCCAGGGCAGCAGCAGGGCTGACGGAGGCTTGCTGGAAACAAAACACGTTTTCATTTTCAAAAGCAACAAAATATGAAATAATTAAGAATCAACAATTCAAACAAAACAACAAAGTTAGCATATATATTTAAAGGACATTCCCTCTCCTCTAATCCCAAACTTCCCCTTTCCATTTGCTCTACTTATATTTGCAGAACTAATATATCAAGAAACAATTAAAAAACTGCAAACTATTTTGCTTGTATCATTTGATCTCTTTACTGTATAAATGAGACTACCACTATTTATTTATTTATTTATTTATTTATTTATTTATTTATTTATTTATTTATTTATTTTACTGGAGATTAAACACAGGCACATTCTACCTCTGAGCTACACCCCCAGCCCTTTTTTTTTTTTTTTTTGCTTTTGAAACAGGGTCTCACTAGGCTGAAAGTCTCGACTGAGGCTCTAAGAAATGCATCAAGCAGAAGCCTTTGCTGGAAGTGCCCTGTTTGTGTGTTCCATTTGTTCTAAAGGCTACTAAAAATTCCACTGTAATCATGAGTCTCCACAGCCCTGAAGGATGGCCCTTGATCATCTGACTTAAGTTTAAATTACATGTTTTGGGTTTATCTATTAAAAGCGTTTCAAATTCTAAGTCAACAACATTTAAAGCAAAGGATATGCTAAGTAAATAATTTCCAGGGCTTATAATGGCTTTTGATTATCTGCATGATGTTGAAATAAACAGATGGCCTAGTGAATTATGTAGTGCACAGACTTTGAAAATAACATAAGCTGTTTCCTTGTGGTGAAAGATGATTTTAGATGTAGACCTTGGTTGGATTCTGGGGGTGTCTCTCCAGGGCTAAGTAACTTACATAACCTCTTTTAGTCTCAGTTGTATCATCTGTAAAATGTTAATTTTCACGCCAAGCACTCTGTAAAGATGATGGAAGGCCATTGTTAGAGTGACAGGTATATAATACAGTTTTGGATGTCTGTTCTGCCTTTGAAAATCTCCTTGGTAAGCAAGGGTCCACCTGTGCACTTGAGGAATCCTGTGGCCTCACTCACATTGGAAGACCCTTCTACCTTCCTTTCCTAACCCAGCTTTTCCTTCTGCCTGGTCTTCTCTGGATTGTACAAGACTTGCAGAGTACAGACAGTATTGGGTTGTGAGCATAGGTTGCCCTCACTGGGGTTGGTGTCGGTCTTAAGCCTGCTTTTCTTAGAAGGATCAAACCCCTCTTTAAATCTGTGGTGGAGAAAGAAACACACAGCGCAGAAGAGAGCTAAAGATTAAAGACGCTGGGCTGCAAAACCTACCAGTCCTAGTCAGAGGAATACCAAGAAGCCAGGAAAGAGGAATCACCTGGGGTCAATTTCCCAGTTGTGGAGAAACAGAGCTACCAAGCAGGCTATACTAGTGGCAGTTCCTGTCTAGGGATTACTAGGCTTTATGCTGAGTGGTCAATGAGTACCAAAAGGTACCACACCATCACTATATCTACCACACTCGCTTCCTGCTACAACGTCTAAGTTTATGGTAGAGTTTCAGAAATTCAGCTTCCAAACACATTGGAAGAATATATGTATGTGCATAAATAGGAGGTTGCCTATGCACATTAAATAGGAAGGGTACTTACTTAAATAGGACTTTTAACCCATAGAAATCATAGAACAATAAAGCATGTTAGCATTGATTTTATTACTTTAAGACCATGGTCACATTAGCATCACACATAAATGCACACATAATGATCAGTAGAGGAATCCAAAATTCCAGTCTCCCAGCATCACATCACCACAACACATTTCTCTGTCAATTCTTGCATTTCAAAGAAAGGAGTGAGAGAGGAGCGAAAGAGCTCTCCTTCGCCCTGCGCTGACTCCAGCTCACCATCAGCATTAAGGAGACCCTGGAGGAGCCCAAGCTGCGGCCACTTTGAGTGTATTCTTCTGTTGACAAGTACTCAGCTCAGAAATTTACATACTACCACTAGACAATAGAGATAATTGTCCTACTCAGAATGCAGCCAATAGATCCATGGGCACTTGACAAAAGAAAGCAAATAATTCAAGGGATTTGTGTATAAATCAAAGACATGCAAGTATTTTTGCCAGCTGCTTCTTCTGTTCTAGGTCTAATTATATTTATTATAAGTCTATTATCTAATGTGTAGGGCCAAAAGCAAAGTAGTTTCTTTTCTTTCTTTCCTTTTTTTTTTTTTTTTTTTTGCAAGGGGAAAGAAGTTGACACATTGAAAACCCTTTTGGCTAAAAGTTTATTTGTTTCCAGAATCTTCCACACATTAGAAAACATGGCTTCCAGTCCTCCCTCTTCTAAAGTCTCGTTTCCTTGCCTGGCCAGTACTGGGGCTGCAGCAAATAGTGATTGGTGGCACAGTTTTCCTCCCTGAATCTTGTGGGCACCATTGTTCTTTCTTTCTTGGTTATGAAGCCTCTATGTTTTGAAACATACTTTTTCTTTAAAACGACGAGTACTGCCATGCTTAGGAAAATGGACAGCATGCCCAGGCTCAGAGTTAGTCCCAGGTATATGTGTCTAGAAGAAGAGAGAAGCCTAGTTACAATCGTTGCAACTACCCAACTTGAAATACAACGCACACAGAAGGAGACCGTACCAGCCTGATGGTTCTCTTTCTTAAATGGAGGATTCTCAGATGAATGGGAATGAACCTACCATATGATACAGCAATATAACTTCTGGGTATCTATCCAAAAGAATGGAAACCAAACTATCAGACCGATGCATGTATATCTGAGTTTATAGCTGCACAATTCACAATTGTTAAACTATGGAACCAACCAAGATGTCCATCAACGAATGAATGGATTACAAAACTATGGGATATGTACACAATAGAATTTTACTCAGTCATAAAGAAAAACAAAATCATGTCATTTGCAGGGAAATGAATGGAACCAGAAAACATTATGTTAAGTGAGATTAGTCAGTCACAAAAAGTAAAAAATGTTATGCTCTCCCTAATATGCTAAGTGAGATTAGTCAGTCACCAAATATGCAGAAGCTAGGGAGAAAATGGGGCATAAGAGGGACACCAGATGAAGAAGGAGAAACCTTAAGTGAGCAAAGAAGTTGACTTAACTGAAGGTGATGGGGGAGTCACATGATATACTTTCACAAACATATCAAAGTCAATCACTAAACTGAACCTAAGAAGGAGGAAGGGCAAGGGAGTGGGGCTGGAATTGGGGAAGGGTTAAATGAAAAATGTGTGTATGTATGCCTTTACCAGCTTGTACCTAACAAAGATGTATGATTACAATGCACCAATTAAAAAATAAAAAACAATGCAGATTTAGAATAGAATGTGGCTATGAATGGCCTCTGTGTAAACACTGGTGGACAATCAGAGGCAGTGTGTTAATGTAAAGCAGGTTCTTAGTGTCTTTTTCATTTTCAGTGATGGCTAAGTAGGTAATCAGCCCTATCCATTCTGTAAATGAGTCCCTTGGACCAGGTCCCTCTTTGCCCAGCGCAGTTCTAGTGTATGGTACTGTTGCCCAGTGTAATTTTTATTTTTTCAGTATTCTTTTTTTTTTTTTTTTTTTGCAGGGGGATGGAGCCCAAGGCCTCAAGCATCTCAAGCATGCTAGGGAGTGTTCTACCTCTAAGCTGCACCCCCAATCCCCCAGAGTAACTTCAATAATAGAGCCTGCTTTCACTCTCCAAAGTGGGTTTGCATGATAATCTCTGTGTTTACCCTCTCCTCAGACCTTTCCCAAATTCATTTCCAGGGAAAAACTGCATGAAGGATGCTGAGGAGAAAATCAGAGTTCCTCAGTAAAGCAGAACGATTTGAGAATAAACCAGAGCTTTACATCAGTTTCTTCCAAGAGAAGCCTCTAGTTCTCTTCTTCGTCAAAGATGCTGAGGTACGGGCAGGCAGGCGGGCTGTTTCACCCCAGACACTGTTGTAGACACACTCTCGGTCTCTGATTGAACTATCTTGTATCCACACTGAAGTGCGCACGTCTTTGCAAACATGAGGAAAACCCCAATTGTACTCACAGATCCTGTCCCTTTCAAAGACCAACATAAATTTCACACATAACATCAAAGCCTATTAGGTCAAACACATTTGACACAGTCTGCCCAGTTCATACCCAACTCCAATGGTTCAGTACCAGGCTTATTTCTCTAAAAATAACGCTCAGCTTGTCAGTCTTAGAAAATAAAACAAAAAACCCTTCTTGCTTGTAAGTCGTTGAAGCATTGCTTTAAGCAACTAGGGGATTAAATGTTTGATGGGCTGAGCTGAACAGCACCATAGTGCCCCTGGCCCATATACACTCATTCGCACAGAGGAAACCTTTCACTCCAGGAATTTCAAGTCCTGGGATAATTGACCATCAGTTTGGCAATAGGAGCCGGACAGACTTAGAGCCAAATGCAACTCTTGCCCAGGGGGATTAGAGCTGACGTAAATGGTACAGTTTGGCTCAATTTGAAAAAGAATAGAATTAAACCCCAAATGTGACCTAAATTTAAATGCCTCTGAGTTTCAGGGAATTACTTACCTATTAATGTGCATGAGCTGCCACTATATCCTAGAATCTTCCTCATATTTTTAAAGAGTTATTCATTTAAATTTGAACCAATGTTAGGATTGGGAGAAAATCAAATATCTAGCCAAATAATCTAGTAATAGTATTATTCTATGAAATACTTGTGGGTTTTTTTTGTTGTTGTTGTTTTTTGGGTTTTTTTTTTTTTTTTTTTTTTGGTAGTGGGGATTGAACCTAGGGCAATCCATGTCCAAGGTACACCCTCAGCTCTTTTGATTCTTTATTTGAAATATGATCTTGCTAAGTTGTGGAGGGCCTAAGTTGCTGAGGTTGGCCTCCAACTTGTGATTCTCCTATTCCAGCCTCCCAAATACTAGAATTACAGGTGAGCACCATCATGCCTGGTTTGGGCACACTTTGGATGACATGATTCTTTACATACAACCTGGATGTTGGTGGGGATGCATTGGATACGGTACCTGAAAGCATTTGAATCGTAGAACCTGCAAGACCCTCTACTTCCACATCTCTTAAATCCCCATTTGAGGCACGACGTATCAATCAAAACTCCAAAATATACCGGAGCTGGGATTCCCGCTGTAAGAGACACATAATTCCTACTGAAAACATTCATATGTTCTTGGTTATTCACAACCAAATATTCATATAATTTGGGTCATTCAATTAAATAGACAACTGCCCAAGACATCTGCTCCAAAACACGTACAGCCAGCTAGACACTGGGCCCTGTCCACATTTCCAGCCTCAATTTGGGGCCACATTCATTGTCTTAGGTTTCAGACTCTACATTTACAGAATGCCTTAGTGCTTACAGTGTTTTCTCCACTTCCTGAAAGCCTTGTATAGTTTTCTTTATTTAAAACACTTTGTGTGTGTGTGTGTGTGTGTGTGTGTGTGGTACTGGGGATGGAACCTGGGAGCATTCTACCCCTGAGCCACAGCCCTAGCCCTATTTTTTATTCTTTATTTTGAAACAGGGTCTCACTAAGTTGTGGAGGGCCTCACTAAGCAGCTAAGGCTGGCCGTGAACCCGCATCCTCCAGTCTCAGCCTCCCAAATGCTGGGATTACAAGAGTGTGCCACTACTCCTGCAAATACTTTCTTCTTTCTCCTTCCCTTTCTTTTTTTTTTTCAGTATTGGGGATTGAACTCAGGGGCATTCTACCTCTGAGCTACATCCCCAGCCCTATTTTTTATTCTTTATTTTTGAAACCAAGTCTCACCAAGTTGCAGAGTGCCTCACTAGGTAGCTGAGGCTGGCTGCAAACCTGGATCCTTGGGTCTCAGCCTCCCAAATGCTGGGATTACAAGCATGCGCCACCACGCCCGGCTTTTCCTTCCCTTTCTTAATCCCAGTTTAAACAAGTTCATTCTGATGATCCAAATTGCTTTAGATCTTTCTATTTTGAGTCTCATAGCACTGGCACTCCTTTCAAAATCTCCAGCACTCTTGGAAGTCTCATTCAATTGCCTCTCCTGCTAGAATCTACTTGTTACAGGGGCAGGAAACACGTCTTTCTTATTCATGCTACAGACATGCATAGCTTCTCAAAAAAACAATAAATTTTTTTTTGAGAATTTAATTCTTTCTCATGGAGAAAAAGACCACTCTTTATATACAAATTTTGAGCAAAAGTATTATGAGAGGATTGCAATGTGTTGACAAGTTAATTTACATTTCATCTGTTTTGAACTGATGGCCCATTAACAGCTGTTATTTAGTCTGCATAGGTTTTAATTTTTGTGTGATTAATGAGTAGCCAATTATGGAAAAGCTGGGAGATTTTGTGTGCAATTGCAGAATTCTCTTGCAAGCGGCATCATCTGGTGGTCATGGTAACAGTGGGCTGGGGTTAAGCCCCATCCTAGTCTTCCATTCCAGCCCCCACTGCTTCTGTCATCTTGGAGTTCACTCTCAGTATCCCTACAGCTTTGTCTCTGCCTCCTTCACTTATTTACATAAACTTCCTGGGCTTTTTCAGCATTTGGGTTTTTAATCTCTTTTACGTGTTTTCTTCTATTATGAAATCACTTGTATGCTTATATAGAATGATATACTCTCACTAAATTCATAGTCACCTAAGTGTAGTTATGACACCTCTGAGTTGCATTATTCATTTGCTCTTTGATAACAAATAGAAAATATTTTATATATATTTTTTTTTCTATTGAAAGATCTACCCAAATTTTACAAATGCTCATGTAATAATTGATTCCATTCAGTATCATCAATAGCTGTTTAAACTTCAAGTGAAAGATTTTCAAGAAATGAAATATTCATATAATCTCAAAGTATCATATTCCAGATTACTTATTAATCACCAAAGATTTTATAATGGAGAAAACTGGTAGATGTTACTTTCACCAAGAGGTCAAGCTTAAGCATTCTAGTGATGGCATAAACTGAAGTCCTGTGCCTCATGATACATGAGCAGACAGCATGCAATACCGATTGTGCTCCACGACACATAGTACTCCCACAGAAAAGATTTTACCGACTTTCTATCAAAAGCAGACAGGTTCAATGGGATATCTTATAAAACAACTGGCTTTGCTTCTTGAAAAAGCAAACAAAAATAACTAAATGCAACCTGTGGTCCTTGGCTGACCCCAGATTGAAAGGAGAAAAAATGCTGTAAAGATATTATCATTACAAAGAAAGACATTTGAATGTGGACTATATCATAGATAAATTATCCTATCAATGTAAACTCCTTTCAGTGTGAGAATGGGGTACTGTGGTTACAAAAGACAATGGCTTGCTCCTGTAAGAGAACATAAACTAAAGTGTTCCACAGGGAAGAATCAGGATGTCCACTACTTTTTTCAAATGGTTCATAAAAATATGTGTATAATGAGAGAAAGAGCAGACACCAATTTTTGTCTTTTTAGCACATCTGATGAATCCAAGCGAAGGTTATACAAGTATTCATTAAAACTTTTTAAAATTTTATGTAGGTTTAGAATTTTTCATAAAAAAAAATAACTAGAAGAGAAAGGAGAAAGGGAAGGATAACCTAAAGATTAATCTACCATCCCAGACGTGGGATACCTATAAAAACTGAAGTTCAGAGACAAATATACCACTTATGGTAACTTTACAAAATACTATGTTTTTTAGAGTTCTTTCTTTTGAAAAAAGTAATTGCTGAACAACTAGAGAGTTTGAGAAAAATAGATATGTCATGTATATGAAAATATGCTTAAAATATATATAAACTCCAGGTTACTATTTCCAACCTTCCAAAGGATCTATATAAATTTTATTGAAATATTCATAGAATTGAAAACTTGGAACTTAATGGGTAAAAGAGATTTAAGAGATATATCACCTAAATGCAATGTGTGTCACTGATTCAAAATGACAGGTATAAGAAAACATGATTTTAAAAGGCTGAACATTATTTGGACATTTGCTGATATTAGGAATTTGTTGTGGTGGTGGTGATACTGGGGACTGAACCCAGGAGCATACTACCTCTTAGCTCTTAGCTACAAGCAGAGCTTCACTGAGTTGCTGAGGCTGGACTCAAACCTGCAATTCTCCTTTCTCAACTTGCCAAGTGCTAGGATTAAGGTGTACACCACCATACCCAGCTTTGGTTTCACATTTTTATGATGGAAAAATTTCAAACATTCACAAAAGTAGAGAATATGATATAAAGAATCCATCACACACCATCACTAACTTTAACTGGTATTAATATTGTGAAATTCATGTTGCATCTTCCTCCAAATCCAGATTATCATTATATTTTAGTGGTATGTGTTGGGGGAGGGGGAGTATTAGGAATTGAACTCAGGGGAATTCAACCTCTGAGCTACTTTTTTTTTTTTTTTTGGAAACAGGGTCTCACTAAGGTGCTGCTGTGAGCCTTGCTAAGTTGCTGAGGCTGGCCTCAAACCTGCCGTTCCCCTATCTCAATCTCCCTAATACTGGGATTACAGGCATGTGCCACCACGCCAGGCTATTTTTAGATTTTCAGATAGTATGTCATTTCATTTACATGTATCTCAGCATACATCTCTGCTCCTATTTTTTTAATTTTATTTTTATTGGTGCATTGCAATCATACATCATGATAAAGTTCAGAGTAACAGACATGCACACAGCACTTGGTGAGCCTCCCTGTCTGCTCCTTTATCCTTCCATGCACAAAATTGAGATTGGCATTGATGAATTTGTGTGTGTGCATCACGTCCATTGAAGTGTTTCCTTCATCAGTTCTCCTCTGTCTTCCTGCCTCCCTGTCTTAGGTCAGACTGCCATAGTAACACATGCATGTCTATGTTTAGAGCTGCACAATCCACAATAGACAAACTACAGGACCAGCCTAGGGGTCCACCAACAGACGAATGGATTACAAAACTATGGGATAGCCACATAATGGAATTCTACTCAGCCGCAGAGAGGAACGAAATTATGTCACTTGCAGAGAAATGGATGGAGCTGGAGAATATTATGCTAAATGAGATTAGCCAGTCACAAAAAGTGAAAGGTTGGATGTTCTCCCTCATACATGGAAGCTAGGGAGAAATTGGGACACAAGAGGGACTCCACACAAAGGAGTGGAATGCTCCCATTTTTTAAACCATAAACCATTGTCCCATTCTCACACCTGATACATTTTACAGGATTTCCTTATACTTATCTAAAATCTAGCCTATATTCAAGTTTATCTGATGTCTCCAACCCCAGTTTATAGTTGTTTTTTTCTCATTAGAATTTGAACCAACTTAATAGATTACATTTAGCTTGATCACTCTTCCTATCTAGACCCTCTTTCCACTTGTTTTTTTTTAATATACTAATAAATTTCAAAGAAAAATATTACTCCTGTACACTGTGCCGCAGCCCAGAGTTGTGTGATTGCTTCTCTATAGCATTGTTTAAAGTGCCCTGCCCCCAGCCTCCATTTTTCCTAGAACCTGGTAGTTAGAGCTTGTTAGACTCAGCTTCAACTTATTTTGGGACTTAACAATTCTGAAGACTTCTGACCCCACCCCATTGAGGAAGCTCTTGTTCTCCTGTTGCCACTCCTAGTTGTGGGAAGAGGGGTCCGGGGCTCAGGCGGTGCCAGTCGGATCCCTCCAGGGTAGAGTGCCTCACCTGCTTTCGCTACAGCTTTTTGTCACTGTTGATGAGGTAATAAGACAAGGATTATTTTTAAGTTCTATTTCTCCTGTACAAGTTATTTGTGGATTTTTCTACAAAAGATAGTTTTCTTTCATTGACTATTTGGTTACTTTGAAATATCATTAATAGGAGAAAGGCAGGGTAAGTCATGGGTCTCCTTTCTTTATCAATTTTTTAAGGAAAATGAGTGGGCACCCTGGTGTTCGTAGGATTTTAAAGTATCATTATGATTTTTAGTATGTTTTTAAATTATCATTATGTTTTTATATATTCAATATATATCAGTAAACAGCAGTCATTACGGGTAGTATCATTTATTCTGTGCAGTTTTAATTTGAGTCTCTTTGTGAGAGAGCTTTAGCATCTTTCCATATATTAAAAGGCCTTGGCATTAATTTTTTCATGAAATATTTATTCATATCTTTTATCATTCTTCTTTCTGGTTGTTTAATAATCGTTGTCTTCCTCAACTTTAGATTATCTCTTTATCATGGGATATCAATGCTTATCTGTTGTATAAGTTGCAAAATGTTTCCAGTTTATCATTTTTGCCTCTTGGCTTCACTCATTTTTTGCCATTTTCGAATACTATTTTTATCTAATAATTTTATAAATCATTTTCTCCCATCAGAATTGTTTTTACTCTGTGGTTATATCTATACTCCTAAGGATGAAGAGACACAGGGACATCTTCAGTCTCCATCTGTACTATCCCAGCAAGCTCTTTGTTTATGGTATAGAACTGCAGCATCCCATGATGGCTTACACCTCCATCTTCCTTTCTTTCCCACCTTTTACCAATATAATATTGTGCCTTCATATGCAGCCATTTGACATCAAGATCTATGTGGACCAAATTTAACTTCAGTTTTTAAAAGTGCCAATTTGGTTTTTCTTCCTACAAAGTCCTCTTCTGTCAAATTACAGAGGAACATTTACAGTCATTTTTTCTTCTGAGACTGTGGCCTCTTTCAGGACAGAAGCCGTAGCTGTTCCTGTCACTGTTTTCTATGAGTTTTAACCAATGCATATTTTTAAAAAATGTTTGTAGTCAGAAACAAACACTGCATTTTAAAGAATTACCTGCTCCAATCTGTTTGCTTTAATTGTTTCAACAATCTATCTTTCTGCCTAATGTCATATCCCAAGGATGAGCATTGGCAGCAGTTCAAAAGAATTCTTTCCATAACAGTAGCTAAAATAAGTTATTTTGGGCTTTGGGCTTTCTTACTGACTTCTTCCCTGATGGCTTTTCCATAAGAGCAACAGACTGTTTCAAAAGAAAAGTGTTAAAAGAGACAAGGTAGTTAAAGAAAAATTGTGATTGCTCTCATGAATACTTTTACTAGATTCCTAGCATAGAATAGACACTCAGTAAATACTTCTGGAACCCAAGAAGGGAAGAATCAAGGAAAGGATGGAGGGAGCAAACAGAGAGAAAAAAAAGAACAGATAAAGAATATAGGCGTGGCCACCTGTATCCTCTAGCTTTGGTGGTAATTCTGTAAAAATATTTTGAAGAGTCTTCAAAATATACTTATGATGGCTACCATAAATTAAAAACTTATATTATACTTACCAAGAACTCTTACTGCTAAGGTGTAGATGCCCAGAGCAAAAGACTTAAGTTGTGGATTAATGCATCTGAAATCAACAAACGCATTATTACAAAACAAAACAAAAAAGCCCTTAAAACAAATATAAATGTTAGTGATGATCTGCTTAACACACACACACACACAATCATGCTAGAATTCAAGTAGCATTTATAAAAAAGTCACTAGTGTGCCAGCACAGGGGAGGTAAAACGTGTTAAGGCCATGTTCTGTTACATGCAACGCTTCTGTGAGGTCAGAGTGAATATTTCTAGAAGGTCAATCAACCTTAGTGACATAATCAAGTGGCAATGGATACATTAAAACCATAAGCTTAACCAGCAAAAGAGCTGGTTAAGACTCCGAAAGCACTTTCCAAGACATTGTAAGAATATGAAGCAACAGTAAAGGACTAAAAACCTATGACTAGTGTTTGTAACTTTTTGTCTAAAGAGCACAGGATCAAACTGATGAGAGTTGACGCCATCGCTAGGATCATGACAAACGTTACTGCTAAAGACTGGGGACCTGAACACCTACAACACCAAAAACATCATTAGTATGACTATATAACCTTAACTATCTGGACTGTAGGTTTCAATAGGAAGAATCACGATAATATATAATAACTACTGAGTATTAACTCTGGTACTGAGTATTTTCTATATAGTATGTCATTCCATTTTGTTATTTATTTATTTATTTATTTATTTATTTATTTATTGACCTGGGAATCAAACCCAGGGGCATTCTACCTCTGAGCTACACCCTCAGCGCCCCCACCCTTTTTTTTTATTATGGAAACAGGGTCTTGCTAGGTTGATGAGAGTCTCACTATTTGCTGAGGCTGTCCTTGAATCTGTGACCCTCCTGTCTCAGCCTCCCAAGTACTGGGATTACAGGTGTGCACCACCACACTTGGCCCATTTTGGATTTTAAAGAGGCAAAATCATGATTTTTCTCCTTCAATCCAAGGGATCCTTGGACACCACCATTTGCCAGGCTTCACTGAAGGTGTGTGTGGGGAGAAAAATGGTTTTCATGCTAAGTAAGTGGATTCTTCACTGGGCTCAGAAGACATCAAGATTTGAACCTGCTGAAGAAGTAGTCACACTGCCTGGAAACTTGAACACAAAGCCTGCCCTGCGCTCACACCCACACACCCATCTGCAAGCACAGATCTTTAATCCGCTTCTTAAACTGTCAGGAAAATGGCAAATTTGTAGATGATACTTGTGATTTTCTTTCTCTCTCTCTCTCTTCCCTAATTGCTTTCTAGTTTAAGAACTGGAAAATTAAAAATGTATACAACACTTTTAATTAGTCTCCGCCTAGAATCTCTCTTGAGAGTTAACCTGAAAATCACCCCATTCATGTCAGAAAAGATAGGTTTCTGGTACATTTTGACTTTTTCTGTTGAATAATTTTATCAAAATTTATGATATTTTGATAATATTTTTCCCAAATGTACAAGAGAAATATTTGCAAAGCTAATTCAGTTAGGAAGAAAATATTATCATTGAAAAATCTGGTAATCAAACTAACTTTTTTTTTTTTTTTTTTAATCAGGTTGTCTCTAAGTTGCTGAGATTGGTCTCGAATCTATGATCCTCCTATTTCTAATCCTCCCAAGTACTGGGATTACAAGTGTGTGCCACCATGCCCAGCTTCATATAATTTTTTATTAGGTCACATTGATTATCTAATCACTGTTCTTTAAAATCACATAAATTACAGTTGAGTGACTTAAAATTTAAAATTGTTATATTTTTAAATATTTATAATATACTAAAAATTAATGCTTAGTTCCTACTTAAACTTATTATAAAACATTTACATAGAAACTAAAAAATATAGAAACGCATCATTTTAAAAATGATTTTAGGGTTTTGTATGCAAAAATGTTTTAGGTCATTTACATGATCTTCATAATTAAGATCCTCAAAAGATCCAGAAGACATGAAATTAGCCACAGATAATTCCAGTCAGGACAGAAGTATACAGAAAAATAACCTGTAAATTAAAAATAAAAAATGCAAAACACTCTGGTATCAGACAAATCTTAAAAGTATCTTGTAAAATGTATGTCCCCTAACTTGGTGAAACTCTTTTCACTAATTTTATTGCCATATTATAATTATGCTTAATAATTGGGTTCCTACTGATATATTCATATATATGCACATAGGATAATTGGGTCTTTGGTGAAATGTTGGTTCATCTAAAACAAAGTTTATCTGTGCCAGTTAATATTGTCACACACACACACACACACACACACACACACACACACACACCACACACCAGAAGCAGGTATTATTTATTGAATAATTACTGCAGTGTTAGACACTAACATTGCTCTAGACCAACAGTTTCCCAACACTTCTAACTAAGAAAACTTTAATCCTTTAATCAGCTATGCTTTGGTATAGAAACCCGAAGAGGGAGACACATCAGAGGAACCAGGGTGCGGGCCAAAGTTCCTGAAAGAGTTTCAAGGAATTGTGGTGATTCCCCAGAAAAAAGGAATTGAGGTCTTATGTTGAAATTGGTGCGTGAGGGGAGAATTTGTAATCACCTCAGAAGTAACATATATCCAGGAATGCCACCGAGTGATAACGTGTAGGATGTGACGACCGAAATTGCCAGGAAATACAGAAACATTTTGGGACATCCGTTCTCTTTCTGACATCTACCCATCGTGCCTGAGGAATTTCCTGACTTAGCGGTTGCAATCCCCACACAGGTGCAGTTATGAAATACCTGTAACACACCAGAGAGAACCCAGTTAGTGAGGAAATACTGGGATAAAATGGAAGAGCCATATTTATTTAAAGACACTTTACAGTGCAGTATAAGTATAGACAATGGGGGAAATACACTTTTATTTTTCTGTATCAGAGTACATTGAGCATGGCGACATCTATAGAGATTCAATAATCTGTGACTGAGACAGAAGATGGTCAGTCTGCAAACTCAGATCCTGCGGAACAGCCTTTCAGCTCATCCTCCCGCCCCCGGCCTCTCCTTCCCTCCTTCACTGCCACCTGCACATCTGAGTTAATCATCTTGCCTGCTTTGATGACTGCAGAGGTCCCTTGTTACCCAGCTGGCTTCCAGTCTTCCAGCTAAAGACTGTTTTCCACAGAGTAACCCAAGGGAACCTTTAAAAATGGTGGTTGGGTTGCATGGGGTTATGTGTGTGTGCGGCGTCATGGCGCTCCAGGATCTCACTCACAATCTTCCCTTTGTGTTGGCCAAATATAATGGCCCTTGGAGGACCCATTCTGCTACTGACAACCTTCCCTTCAACCACAGCCAGTGAAATAGCCTTATTTCATGGCCTTGCTATTTCCTTGGCTTGGGGAACTCTTCTCCTCGGTAGCTGGTACCCTCGTGTCAGGTTTCTGATGAGATTTCATGAGCGAGCACCTCCATAACCACACATTCAAAATGGCACCTCATGTCTCCATCTATTCATTCTAACATGTCTTTTTTTTCTCACAGTACCTATTACCACCCACCAGGATATCACATTCTTGTGGACTTATCGCTAAACTGACTTCCCCACCAGAACACAAGCTCTGTAAAGGCAGATTCTGCTTCGTCATCAGTGTATACCAGGACCTAAAACTGACCCTTGTTTTACATATTTAACAAGAATTCAATAAGTAAATGGTCACAGACTAAGCATATTATAAATCTTAGGTTGGCTCTTAGGGAAAAAAAAAAGTATGATGTTTAAAATTTGGCTAAATCTAGACTAAAGTGAGACAACTTTCATAATCCCTTAATAGTTTATTTTTCTAAAACTTATTTATGAAATAAAATCTCATGATCTATGTTATATACAAAATTTCATACTTTATATTACATATTGCTACATAGTCAGTGGTCATTTTCATCACGGAAGAGTTTGTAAAATTTTAGATAAAGAATAAAATGAAGCTGGCATTTCCATTTCTAGGAAGAATACCAATATTGACTTATTTTGGGGGGGAAGGAGTCAAGTTGACATTTTTGTGTGTGTGGTACTGGGGTTGAACCCAGGGGCATTCTAGCTCTGAGCTACACCCCCAGTCCTTTATAATTTTTATTCTGAAACAAAGGCTTGATAAATTGCTGAAAGTCTTGCTAAATTGCTGAGGCTGGCCTTGAATCTGCAATCTTCCTGTCTCAGCCTCCCAAATTCTGGGATTAAAGGTATGTACCACCATGCCCAATAAAAATTCTTGATGTTGACTCTTGACATTCACTGGATGTGTAAACTATATATCTTGGTTCTCACTTGAGGGAAGTATGTGTAAAACAATGCCCACGTATTTGAGGACCATGAGATTTAGATGTAGTTCTGTTTTTAAAACATCTCTCTTAGCCTCTGGAATGTAATGCCTTCAATAACTGTTTTACTCCAGATAAGAAAAAACTGCATGCCCTTGAGAGCAAAAGATAGAAGAATCTGAAGGAAAAAAGAAAGAGGACAGTGAAGACTCTGGTTTCAGATGGTGAGTAGTCATATTTACTGTTGCTAGAGAACTGCTTTCTGCCCCACATAAAATGTCACAATAACAGAAGAATAAACAAAGGGAAAGCCAGCAGGTGTTACTCTATATACTCTGCATGTGTTTGTCTCAGCATTGTATCTAGTTGAGGAACACATACAGAGAGATCTGTGGCCCGCTCTTCAGCCTTGATCACTGCCAAGCAGAGTCAGCCTTTGGGGGTCATAAATAGAACGCTGTCTGACAGCCAGGGGTGGTGGCACACGCTTGTAATCCCAGTACTTGGGAGGCTGAGACAGGAGAATCACAGTTTCTCGGCCAGCCTCAGCTACTTAGTGAGGCCCTCTGCAACTTAGTGAAACCCTGTTTCAAAATAAAGAATAAAAAATAGGACTGGGGTGGAGCTCGGAGGTAGAATGTCCCTGGGTTGAATCTCCAGTACCTCAAAAAAATAAAAAAATAAAAAATAGAAAAAGCTGTTTGACACCGTGGCATATAGAAGACTCCATGTTTAGGCCAGGAACATAAAGATGTTCAGAAGGACGTGTCTGTTAACCACTGAAGTCCATCGTACCCTTCACAACTGGCTCCTAAACCTCCTAATGCTGCCGTCTACTTGTCCTGCCTCCTCAAATCTCCAAGGACTATGGGACTTCGGGTCACGATATATGTATCCCAGACGACTTCTGATCAGAATGTATGCTCTGATCATAAAATAGGGACTTCCTTCTGCAGGCCTAATAGTCCTGATAAGGAAAAACAGACAGTTGCAGAAGCTATTCCACCCTGATTCGTGGTTCTAATTCTTGACCTAATTATTTAAACTTTCGATCCAGGAGGAATGGCAGCACACTTTAGGGCCCCACCCAGGTGGCCTGCTGCCAGCCCTGGGACAGCAGAGCTCTGCAGGTAGCAGGCTCCCGTGAGATTCCTTACGATGTTCTTTCCGCTGCTGGTAGACGTTTGACAACCAGCCAGACAAGCAGATGCATACGTGATTCCGTTCTCCCCGCACATCGGTTCCCACTTTGTCTCTGAACATCTGCATCTTGCGTTGCAATCTGACAAGAGAGCTCGCTCACGGTTAGAGACAGGTTTGGTTCTGAAAAGAAACACGACAAAGATTATGCTAAGTGAGATTAGCCAGTCACCAAAAGTAAAAAATCAGATGCTCTCCCTAATATGCAGAAGCTAGGGAGAAAATGGGACATAAGACGGATTCTAGATGAAGGAGAAACCTTAGATGAGCAAAGAAGGTGACTTAACTGAAGGTGATGGAGGCGGGGGTGGGGGAGAAACACCTTAATGCACATGATGTACTTTCACAAACATATCAAAGTCAATCACTAAACTGAACTTGAGAAGGAAGGAGGGGGAGGGGAATGGGGTGGGATTTGGGGAAGGGTTAAATGAGAGATGTGTGCATGTATGCCTTTACCAGCTTGTACCTAACAAAAATGTATGATTATAATGCACCAAAAAAATTTAAAAAAAGAAATTAGGTGCTACAATAGATAGTATAATTTATGAATTTTTAAGTACTTTTCATCTTCCTGTTCTTCATTCTTTTAAGTTTTCCTTTTTTAATAATGACTTATTTTAAGCCTTTCAGTTTTCTCACAATTTAGATCTTTGTCTTTTTTCAATAGAGACATATTTTCTTATCTTTGTCAGTTGCTACTTTATCAGAGACTGAAAATTTTTCCCCTTCCTAAGGAAACAGTTCAAATAACACTGTTCATATATGAAGTTATCAGTACCAATTTCAATATTAGGTGTAGGGAGTAGGAGGGAGTAGGGTAGGATCCAGAGGAAAGCCCACAAGTGCTGGGTGCATATAGGTCCTTATCATTCTGAACCTCATCATGATGTATAATTACAAGGCACCAATTAAAAAAAAGGAAACATGACAGCATAAAATATTAGCTCTCAGCAGGCAACACCCTAATATTTTCAGATATCAATGTTCTTGAGGGATATAAACTATACTGCCCACAAAGTTTGCCTTTGGGAAACACAGTTGTATTCAGAAATGCCAGCGTCTGACCTTTATGTGTGAGATGACTATGGAACAACTTTCTCTAGCTTACAAACTCCTGCAATGTCCACTCCTTAGCTAATGGCTTTCCCTGTGGTCCGCTTCTTCCAGTATCCTCTGATATGTTTCTATGCAAAAGCACACAAACAGGACTGGAAGGTAGAAAAGTAAGCCTCTAGAGTCCTCTATGACCTTATTTCAATGTATTGCAGGTGGTGTGTGTGTGTGTGTGTGTGTGTGTGTGTGTGTGTGTGTGTGCGTGCACTTCCTTGGTGGTGGTAGTCTGAATATCAATAGAATAGACATTGCTAATGACATAAAACAAACAAACAAACAAAAACAAACAGCCAAGCAGTTAACATCTAGTACACATCCAGCATTCATGTTCATAGGAACAAAATGCCCTACAGGGGTAGGTCTTCTGATAACACAATTCAGATCATCTATCTGTTCTCCTGTATGTCCTCCACCACACAGAGCTCCTGTGTCTCACAGGATTCTTGGTTACTGGATATCATGTACTATTTCAATGAATTACCTAGCTCATTTATTCCTAAAATTTTATTTGAAACTTCCTAAGTCCTAGCATGGGAGAATCGAAGATGGTGACAAAGAGGAATACAACAAGATTCACCCTCAAGGTGTTGGCTCTGCTTTGACAGTAATTTCTTATAATGCTTATCCCCCCCACCCCGTGTTCTCTCTCATTGTCTCATATCCCCCTTCATCTCTCCCAGAATTCCCAGTTTCTCGCTTCTTCCACTTGCCTTACTGTTTAATCCTTCAACTCTTATCAAATAGCACTAGTTACCTGCCTCTCTTCTCCCCAAAGGGTACTTACAACTCAAAGGGTACTTACAACAATGGTAACTCACTTCCCTCAGCTCCATCTATTATACTTATGGGCCCTTAATGCTTTACTTTTTTCATCTCTGGTTTTGAATTTATTTGCTTATTTCCCCAATTTTCTTTTTGTATTGTGGGGATTGAATCCAGGAGCATTTTACCTCCAACCTACACTCCCAGTCCTATTTTATTTATTATTTGGAAACGGGGCCTTGCTAAGTTGCTACAGGTAATTTGTTGAAGGTTATTTTCATTTTTATTTATTTAGCTACTTTTGGTACTTGGGATTGAACCCAGAGGCTTTCTACCTCCAAACTACACCCTGACACTTTTTTATTTTTTTAAATTTTGAAACAAGATCTCACTAAATTGCTAAGGGTCTTGATAAATTGCTGAGGATGCCTTCAAACCTGCAATCCTCCTGTCTCCAAGTACAGAGATTAGATGTGTGTGCCACCATGCCCAGCCCTGCCCCCCCTTTCTTTGTAGTACTGGAAATTGAACTCAGGGGCATTCTACCTCCGAGCTATACCCCCAGCCCTATTTTTTATTCTTTATTTCGAAACAGGGTCTCACTAAGTTGCGGAGAGCCTCACTAGGTAGCTGAGGCTGGCCGCGAACCTGGATCCTCCTGTCTCAGCCTCCCAAATGCTTGGATTACAAGCATGCACCACCATGCCAGGCTCTCCCCCCCCTTTTTTTTACAAGATATTTGAGAGACTTAGATTAACAAATAACACAATGGAATGTACATTCAGTGGAGACAATATTATCTGTTCTGTTCATTCCAGTATCTCCAACATCAAGAACTATCCCTTGTACACAGCAGGCCAAGAAACAAGATTTCTGAGAAGTCAGTCATCACAGAAAACTGATATCTGATTTTGGAGAAGGAACCAGTAATTTGGGTTTTGCCTCAGAGAGATTACTGTATTTCACATAATGATTGCAATCATGAATTCTTAATTGATATACTATTCCATGGAATAGAATTTCAATGGAGTTGGTCATCCATGTCACTCCAAACAGGGTTAAAAGGTATTTAATATTGGGCCTGAAAGGTCCTACTGGTACATTTAATCCTATTCTTTTCCATAAAGTAGTACCTGCTGGCTGAGACTCTGGTAGAATCTGAAAACATAACAAAGAATCTTCACAAAGCAAGGGTCAGCCGTACGATGCTGTGGGGCTGAGATGTTGGAAACTAAGAGCCAGAAGAAAACTCGGAGAGATTGGGGCTAGCCTCTTGTCTGGAAGAGCCTGTAAGTCAGGTCCAAAGCGTATGGTGATACGCTCAAAATTCGATCCATCCGGACCTTTTGACTCAAAGTTCTTCTATCACATTAGGGTTATTTTCATTACTGCAGAAGAAAGTTTCTTCTGTTCTCATATCTAACTCAAATGGACAGTGCTCCATTTGTGTCCAGAATCAAGACAGCCTTTTGGAACAAAGCAATATGGGAGAATTCATGGACGGCATTCTGTATTTTATAAAGCCAATTATTTTATATTACTCAGGATAAATGTAATTTCCCATCTAGGGCAGAAATGAATTATATTGAAATGTATTGGCAGTGAAGTTGTGATTAAGAGTTTTAACAAATATGTCAGATTGTTTACCCAAATGAGATTTTCTTTCAAAACAGTTATGCTGAGAGGTTGATAGATTTTCCCAGGCATATTGTCCTTTCTTCTGGCTGAGAAACTATCCTCAAAAGAGGGAAACTATCCTCAGAAGTGACATCTTTGTTGTTGTTGAAGATATTCTAAAACATGGAAAGGAGTTTGGAGTGGGGAGCTTTAGAGAATTATAAATGCTGAGAACATTGTCGTCGTGCAGTTACAGTCGTTCAACGGGGCTACTCCGAGGGAGCCAGTCCTCACCAAAGAGAAAAATTTTTGTTTCTTTAGCAGACTTAATCCTTTATTATGTAATCATGTAAGTATATTTTTATTACGTAAGTGAGCCCCAACAGTTTGCGGTTGTTGTGTGTTGGCTTTTGGCTTAGAAAGTATGTTGTGGAAATGGCACAATACTATAAGCAATGTTGAGTTCCAACCCTAGATTTGCATTTCATGGAGGAGAAGTCTGTGGAAGCTGACTGACTTTTCTAAACTCAGTTTGCTTCAAGCAAGGATAACAAAAATTACCCAACTTGTACATATAGCTAACATTTTTAATCTGCTTTTCTGACTGATACCAAGGCAACAGTACGCCCAGTTGAGTCTAATAACAACCCTGCAGTGATAACTCCCAGAAGACATAATTTGTGAACTTTGCACTTGCTAATTTTCCTGAACATTTTAGATGGCAAAAGTTATAATGTGTTCATTGACCGGGCCAGTGTAGGAAAAAGAGGTTAGAAGAAAGAGATAATAAGACAGTATGGAAAGAAGAGGAGAAAGGAGCCAGGGAGTTAGAACTTACAGGAGACACAACACAGTGTTTAGTGTGTGCTCTGGCGCAACTAGCAGGATTTCAGGTGGCCAGGCAGACATAATCAGGGAGGTCTTCCTGGCACACAGGAGAAGCTAAATAATACTTTAAAACAAACAATGCATTGCTAATCAAAAGGGTGAAGGAAGTCGCCTCCAGGGACTCATGTTCAGAAGTAGTGATGGAAAGGACTCTCAAAGAGAAAAGATAAACCCAGTCCCATGAGATCTAGCCTTTCCTAAGAAAGGCGGACTCTGGAAACTAAGCTTCTAGTCACCTACCCCATAACAGAAGACAGTGACTAACAGACATAAGTAACAAATATTCTCCCAGCCCACTGTAAACCACCTAGCTAAAGAGCTGTGTGGGAATTCTAGGCTATGGACAACCATTTTCTCCTGAAACTCCCTGTGATTCAAGCACAACAGAGACTACTCCACATACCCAGGTTCCCAAAGAGGGGATATACAATTGTTTCCATGAATGGAGCATCTATTTTGTGACAGGCAAGTACTGATCACTTTCATGTACATTGTTTTACTTGAGTCTCACAAAACCTTAACAGGCAATTATTACTTCTATCTTAAAAATGGAAAGTTGAGTCTGGATTGGTTTAAATAACCCACAAAACATATCTAAGAACAGACAGAGGTAAGATTCAAGGTCTGTTACTTCTACTATCAGACAATTTCAGGTTCATCCTCTGGTGTGAGATATGGATTTCACTTTTTTAAAAAAATATTTTTCGAAGACACTCAAATTGAAAGGAAATGGTGGCTGGGCATGGTGGTGCCTGCTTATAATCCCAGCATTTGGGAAGCTGAGACCAGAGGATCCAGGTCCGAGGCCAGCTTCAGCTACCTAGTGAGGCACTCTTCAACTTAGTGAGACCCTGTTTCAAAATAAAGAATAAAAAATAGGGCTGAGGGTATAGCTCAAAATGCCCCTGAGTTCAAAGTTCAATCCCCAGTACCACAAAAAGAAAAAAAGGAAATGGCAAAGTTTGGTGACAATGGATACCAAAGCCTTCCCATAGTTATGATGCTTAAAAATAAAATAGCCATGCTTTACAACTCTATCAATACTTAATGAAATCGTTCAATGAGGGAACATACCCTTACCCTTGGTAGGAGACAGTCAGTCCTGCCACATCAGAATTTTCACATCCCAGGGCAAACAGGGAGAGAAAGAGGAGGTAACCAAAGACAGATGATCCCAAGTAGAGTTTTGCAGCTCCACACACACTGATTCTGAATTTTTTCATAACGATTCCCCCTGAGAATATTCCAAGAGCTACTGCAGGTATGTTGATGAGCCCTAAGGGACAAGAAAACTCTTTGATTTTGAGGATCTCTAAAAGGAACCTAAGCACTCTCACACAGACTCTGTAGGTGGTGGTCCAAAAAAACAAACAAACAACAACAACAAAACACAAAACACACTATGCAATCAGTCCTGCTATCATCTTATACTATTTTGTCATTTTTAACTTATAGAAATATTCAGTCACTATTATCTACTCTTACAGAGAGCTTCTAAAGAGAGCCTGGGTCATGGATTAGTAACAGCAGAACTGCAGCCCACATGATGTCTAGCACAACACATAGAATCTATAAATATTGAACAAATCAACACATTGATGTCTTTCTGGTCCAATCTCAGGATTAACAGGTACAATCAGTGGCCAGCTAGATTGTCATCCGTGTTCTTTAAGGTTATACATAAAAGAATTGTCCATATTATGTAGGGAATTTTTTTAAGTCTTGGTTTCTATTTTCTGGCCAAAATAAACTTTGTTTTCATTGACCCAGCTCCTTAGCCTCTAAGTCTGATATTCTTCCAAACAGTGGTGCTGTGTGCTCATTATTTGTTTGTTATATACCAACCACTTAGCTAAGCATCTCATATGTTGCCTAATTGCATTTACTCTTCACTATGGCCTTAAGAGTGGGCGTATTATCGCCTTCACTTTGAGGAACAGTTTATTCACAGTCACAGTGACTGGTAAAATCAGATGTGAAGGTGGGAGGCTGAAGTCAAATCCCAAGCCTTCCATCACTATATCACATTGTCTCTTCTTCAAAGAGTTTGGGAGAGAGAATCCTGGGTAGATAGATATGCAACCTCTCTAGGTATCAAGTAAATGACGGTGGCCCAAGGATGCTGGGAGCTCGGGCTCTGGAGACCAGTTGCCTGGGCTGAGATCTCAGTCCTGCCACTCAAGAGCTGTGCAGCCGCAGGCCATTTTCTGAGTGTCTCTAAACCCATGTCCTCGCCTATGCTATGGAATTAATACAAGCTGGGTATCCCTAATTCAAAATGCTTGGAACTGAAGGTTTGGATTTGGGATTTTTTTCAGATTTTGGATTATTTACACATACATAATGAGATATCTTAGAGATTGGACCCATGTCCAAACCAGCATTTTATATATGCTTCATGTATACCTTATCCACATAGCCAAAATATCATTTTAAACAGTATTTTGATTATGCCTGTGTTTTTACTGCAACCAGCCACACAGGCTCAGCTGTGGAATTTTCCACTAGTGGCCTCGGGTCAGCATTTCGGATTTTGGATTTGGGGATTAGTGATGCTCTACCCGTAATAGTGTGGTTGAGGTGATTAGTTGGCATTATTCAGGAAAGGTTTGTAGCTCACTATCTGGTACCAACAAAAACAACAACAACAAAAAATCATTCGAATACATACTATCTACCACATTTAGGTTTAAATATTGGAACAATCTAAGACTGCTAAGAGGTGAACAGGATGCATGTAAGGCAGTAACCGGGGGAAGCACAAGGGTCACGGCAGCCTACCAATCACAAAGTTGGCCTTGAAGGATGACTGCCCGTACTGCTGCTCGATGTACTTCGGTTTATAGGTCACCATGCCAAAGAGGGAATTGAACTGGACAGTGCTTGCACACAAATATAAAAAATATACTGGGTTTCCAAAGAGAGTCTTCAGTGATGGAAGGAAATCTGTAAGACCAAGAAAAAAAAAAAGACCCACAGTAATTCAAGGTGGCATCATCCCACTTGGTGGAAGATGAGACTGTGACAGCAGGGCAGAGGCATCTGGGTCCCTGGTGATGGTGGTAAGGGACGCTTCTAGTGTGTGACACACACACACACACAGTGTGTGTTAAGCCAATAGCACACAGTAGGACTGCAATGTGGCCAGGCTCACGTCCAGGTACTTGCTTCTGTAGGCACGTGCTGCAGGTGATGTTAGAGCTACGGTTCAAACATCACAGACTTCGTCTAACCAGTGTGAGTCAGAGGATGGGAATGAGAGTACCCCCTCACGGTCCAGCTGCAGCCAGGGTGGGACGTCAAGAACTTCCAATTTTTTGAGGAACCTCTACACTGATCTCCATAGCAGCTGTATTAATTTGCAGTCACACCACACTGCTACAAAAGAATCTCTGTTTTCCCACATCCTCGCCAGCACTTGTTACCTCGCTGAGATACATAATTATAATATACCAATAAAAGTACTTCTTTTCACTCCCCTCCCTTCCTTCCTTCCTTCCTTCCTTCCTTCCTTCCTTCCTTCCTTCCTTCCTTCCTTCCTTCCTTCCTTCTTCTTTCTTTCTGGTAATGAGAATTAAACCCCCAGCCCTTTTTATTTTGAAACAGAGTCTTGCGAAGTTATGTGTTGGCCTCCACCTGCGATCCTCCTATTTCAGCCTCCGAAGTACTAGAAAGAACTTTTGAGTTTTGAGCTCTATTCTTCAAACTTAGGTCATGGTCACAAAGAAAGACATATGAAAGGACTAAGCATGTTAGCATTAGAACAGAACTTGGACATTCTCTCCCTATTATGTAGCCAGCCAGTTAGAAATGTAAACACAAGGGAAAGGAGAAGAGGAGACAGTTTCTCAGCCACCCCCCTCCAGGAAGAGGCTGCATTCGAACACGCGTCCTTTCCCCTTAGCCCACTCAATCCTGGGATCACAAGCAGGAGGCAAGCAGGGAAACAGGTTTCTCAAATGGCTGCATCCCAGATATTAAAAGGCTCGCCAGCCCTGAAGATTCGCTCTTTTCTGACCACCCAGACTTATGCAAAGCAGCAGTCCCAGACAGAGACAGGCAGGGACTAATGTGAGGCTTGAGTGAGAGTAGAGACATAAGCAAGGACCCTTATCAAGACTTTTGGTCCTGTGCTTTTGTTGTTTCCTGTAAGATTTCTAAAATATATATATATATATATATATATATATATATATATATATATATATATATATATATTTTTTTTTTTTTTTAAATATATAACTATTATTATTTGAACACAGGAGAGCAGAGTTAGTACTTAGAAATAAATCCCTAACGACCTAACAGGAAAATGATCTACCCAAAAGAATGGAAACCAAACTATCAGACTAATGTATGTGTCTCTATGTTTCTAGCCACGCAATTCACAATTGCCAAACTATGGAACCAGCCGAGTTGTCCATCAACAGATGAATGGATTATGAAACTATGGGATATGTACACAATGGAATTTTACTCAGCCATAAAGAACAAAATCATGTCATGTGCAGGGAAATGGGTGGAACTGGAAAACATTATGTTAAATGAGATTGGTCAGTCACAAAAAGTAGAAAAGGATAAGTCTTTAAAACCAAGGAGACTCCGACTCACCTCTCACCATTTCTATTATTTTGGTATTTTCTCCGTGTGGCGTTGGGTAGGTTATATGGTCATCTGTAATAAACTTGGATTTCTCTGAGGAGGGATTCGAGTCATCTCTGCTTTGGGGTCTCGGCAGGCTCTTGGGTAAACACCAAAACGGCACTGCGGTGAGAAGACTAAGGACCCCTGCTATCAGATAACCAAGCCACCAGGCACCCACCCACTGGGGATCCTTGGGGGTGATGGTCACGTGGTCTGGAAGACAGAGAGGAGGGCGAGGCAGGACACAGAGAGCAAAGTTAAGGTGTTGATACCAGTTACTTTAAAAAGAAAATGGAGACCCAGCATTAGCTCTATCCCACTATCAAAAACACCTAATAATTCCCACACGATATCTCTTTCATCTAAACATTATCAAAATGATCTTCTCGTTGAAGGACTGAGGCTGCTCCTTCTTTCATTACTTTGTTTAAAAGGATAGCGCTTAAATTCTGGAAAGGACTTCATGATCCTCAAGCCATGCTCTGGGGTCTGCAGTGACACTCCTGGCAGGAGGAAGGTCGCATGTGAGAGAATTAGGAGGGTCGACCCCTCATGTTTCAGCTGTTCCACATCTGCACAGTCACCATGGGACTTACACAGTGCATGCCTGTCTGATTTTACTAGAAGAGCGAGCTATACCATGTGCTCCCAGTCCAAATCCAGTGTAGACTTACATTACATGGATGGCAAATGTAAGGCCAAACCCACAGAATGGTGTTTACTAAATGGTGGTCCATACAACTCAGGGGCCACTCTAGGTCTGAAGCAAGATTTGCATATGTAACTAAACGGCTCTTCTCATTCATCATAAAAAGTTTACTTTTCATTCCATTTCACAGCATTTGGGAGGCTGAGACTCCATCTTTAATTGTATCAAGAGGACAACAGAGGTAAGGCTGGTCCCTCGCCAAGTGGTTCGGTTGCCTGCACTATATGCAGAAAACTGTGGCTGCTGGTGTATCACTGTGTGACCTGCTTCCCCTCAGCAGTGGTTCTCTGAATCACTCTTTGGACCTGCACATCGTCCTCTTCTAGGTCTCCACAACTGGAGTTTAAACCTCACGAAAACCAGGAATTTAACCATTTTGTTCACTGCATCAAATAGCACCCAGAACAGGACAGAGAAAACATAAATGCACATTGAAGGGGTGATGAATAAATAAACAACATGTCAGGGAGATGTTTGGTAGTTTGTTTTTAAAAGTACACAAAATTTATATTCTATTTTACCACACGAATGACTTGAATATGCAATTCCAGGTTTTCTTTTCTTTTTTTAGGGAAATTTGTTTTCTTATTTCAAACTACTTATTTTTTTTAAACAAACAACAGATAAGTGCTATTTCTAGTATAGGGTGTATATCTCACGGGGATAGAAGCAAATGAAGAGCTAGGGGAAGATCAGGCACCCCATGAGCAATCTTCCAGAAGGAAAGCCAGCCTTGCTATAATACCTGTTCGAGAAGAAGGAAGAGAAGAAAGGGGAACAGGAGGAGGAGGAGGAGAGGGAGAAGGAAGGAGAGAGTGGGGAAAAGGAGGAGGAAGTTTTGTTACCAGAGACTTTCAATTCTAGATGTTTCTGGGAAGTCCTCAAATATATTATAAGTCAATATAACAAATAAATGTTGACATGCCCGAAACCAATAGGAGCCAACAAGTAGCCACAGTCTTCACCCTTAACTATGCCGAACGCATTTGAACCGGCAGACCAGAAGCGCATAGGACTGTATCTGAACACCATCCAAGGGCCATCCAGATCTCCTGGCCACATATTTTTCAGATTCCATTTATTGGTGCATGTGATGATTACATCAATATATTTTGCATGAGTTATTTTTCATTTTCTAAGAGATCACCACCCTGTCATTCTGTTAAAAAAGGCAACTGGTTATTTTCCAGAGTGCCCCTATTAAAATGGCCTAGTAACTAAAATACATGAATAATAAAGATAAATCCCCTTACCTAGGTTTACAAAGCCAATGTCAACATACAGTTTGGCACATAAGGAGCCCAATAGGAAGCCAAAGATGGGTCCTAGAATTGCAACTGTCTGCACACACCCTGTATCAAAACAATAAGCAAAAAGAAGACAATTTTTAAAAAGTAGCCATTGCTTTGCTTTGATAAATTAACATAATTTTAAACAAGAAATGTGAGATCCAGTTAGTAGCTGTAAATAATGTTTCAACTTCTCATCTGTGTGTGTTTAGTTTGTTAATTTTTTACTGATTCAGGAAACAAATTTCTTCTTTGCTCTGGAAGAAGCACAAACACTGTTAAGGCATTAACTACTTCTTGGAAGATAACACCCAGATTCAGAAGAAGTTAATTTCCCCAAATGCGGCAAAGTTTAGTTCCAAGGTTAAGGGATCCACTGTTAAAAACTGGAATTATACTAACTTTGAGACTCTTTCAAAAATTTTTGTGGCCCGTGAAGCACAACATTTATTTGTCTCGGCATCAAAATTGGTTTCTTCTGCCTTAGTGAAAAACCCTACACATTCACCGGGAGGTTCTGCCGGATGGTTTTGAGAGCAGTACCCAGGTGCTTCTCTGGAAGCCTCTAGCGAAGGAGCAGGGTTCATGCTCTCTGGAAAGCTGATTAGCCACAGTGCTCTTAACAGGCAAACGGAACAGACTGACCAAAGGACACTAGCTCTTCCTTACAAAATCCACCCCATCCGCCTTGCATTTCACCACAGAGCTTAAAGTACACACATTCCCAGGAGATTCAATTACCTGGAGGAATACATACCAGTTAGCAAGTCCTTTTTCAGAATGGGAGCAAAGGCAAAGAGAGTATGCAGGCTGTGAGCGTGCAGAGAGGAAGGAGACATCGGCCACCTGCTGCTTCCCTTGCCCTTCACCTGTCCCCCAGGCCCCAGGAACTGTCGAGTGCCCGTCCAGTTCCAGTTATGATTTACGCTGCAGTTTTCTACTAGAGCAGGAGCCCTGCTCTTAAGTATAACCTACATGCCTGTAAGTAGAATACCGTGGAGTTCTGCAGGCCATAGCTAGGGGAGTCCATACAGTGAACCTGGGTGGAACCCTTACTCTACCCACTTAACTCGCGCCCTGTGCCCCTGAAGGCTGCGCCTTCAAATGATCAGAACCCCAAGAAACCAAGTCTGATATGTGAAACAAGGACCAGACCTCCTCAGCCTGCAGCTCTGGTTTCTAGATTGATTCCAGGACATAACAGTTATCCAATGAATGCTGCTCAGATGCATCTGAACATGAGAGCTTCTCTTTGCTGTATTAGTTTAGTGTTTGTGGCTTTAGTTGTTGGTCTATTCTCTGGAACCTCTCCAGGGATAGGGTATCCTAGGGCCTTGCTTGTATTCATTTTACACTCTATTTTAAAATTTTTATTTTCAGCACATTAAATTTACTCATAAAAACATTCTAATTTTTCCTTTTTCTTTTTTTTTTTTTTGTGGTACTGGGGATTGAACCCAGGGGCATTCTACCTCCAAGCTACACCCCTAGTCCTATTTTTTATTCTTTATTTTGAAACAGGGTCTCACGAAGTTGCTGAGAGCCTCACTAAGTAGCTGAGGCTGGCTGAAAACCCAGATCCTCCTGTCTCAGCCTGCCAAGTACTGGGATTACAAGCATGCGTCACCACGCCTGGCTATATTATTATTATTATCATAATCATTATTATTTATTTTTGTGGAACAGAGGGGTGAACCCAGGAGCATTCTACCTCCGAGCTACACCCTCAGCCCTATTTTTTATTCTTTATTTTGAAACAGGGTTTCACTGAGTTGTGGAGGGCCTCACTAAGTAGCTGAGGCTGGCTGTGAACCCAGATCCTCTGGTTGCAGCCTCCCAAGGACTGGGATTATAAGCGTATGCCACCAGGCCCAGCTGATTTTTCCTTTTTAACAAAGTATAATAAAACAGAAACAACAACAACAACAAACTCCCAAACAGAATACTTGACATTTATAATTCAAAATCAAATGAGCAGAATATTAAATATTTACAAAGCTATATTTTTTAAAAATACTTATAAAGTTACATGCAATTTTGCAGAATTCAGAAAAGAATGGCTTAAAAATGAGAGTGCTTTATCTATTTCTACCTGCTAGTGAGACTCCAGAATTCCACATTGCTTATCATAACCTCAGAGGAAAATGCTTTAAAAAACACGGGCTCACAGAATGGAAAGCAATTTCTAGGACTAGGGAAACCAATTTTGAAAAATTACCCTACCTAAAAGCCTCCGCAGTACACGTAACCTACCAGAGACAGCCCATGAAATCAGAAGCCCAGGGAGACACTTCCGCAAGTCCCGCGCCATTGCGGAGGAACGCACAGCTAGCTCTTTTAGTCTGAGGCTCCTTCTATCACTCCTAACTCATGAGTGTCTCCATCATCCCAGTCCTAGGCGTGTATTTCAGAAATAGGTTCACTGAATAAAGGAGTGAGGAATAAAGTATAAAAGCTTCCACACCCAAGTTAGCATCGGAGGGGAGGATCGACCCGGCTCCCTGTGTCCCAAGGTCCCTGAGGGGTGTTACCGATGTAGAAGGCAGCATTGTCTTCACCAGCAGAGTCATCCAGATAGGCAATGCCCAGGGGCTGGATGGGCGTTTCTCCCAGTCCCCGGAGCAAATTTCCCAGGAACACATACACCCACAAGGACGAGGTGGTATCCACTTCACATTCTTGGGAGAACAGCAAACAAGGGAATTAAAACTAGATCACCATAAGAGTTAAACATTGGTTCTGCAATTCTGGAATTGGTTCTAAAATTCGATTGGCATGCAAACGTGAAATTTCCAACAGTCCTAATTTGAAAGGGGTTGGGATAAGTTTGGAAAAGGGGTCACAATTACCATCTTCTAGGTGATTAAATCCCTGAGATTTGACTCAAGAATTCTAATGCTGTTACCCTTCCCTGCCCTTCCGATTTTCTCTCTTCTTTTTATATTGTACCTACACTGAGCTCTCTAAATTCTGACAGTCCAATAACAATCAATATCCTAGCTGGGACGAAATAAATTTTGAACAAAGTCCTTCTCATCTTAATTGTTAGACCTTTTTTCTAGTATTTTATTGTTTTGGCATTTTATTTATTTTTGCAGCATTTTATTGTTGATCAAGTTTTATCTGAAATTCAAAATTTTATGTTTTATACTCCAAAATTGGGCAGTATTACCTACAATTACCTTTGTTTGTTAGTGACTTAGAACTCTAGAAACAATGCATATAAAAATTATAAACCCGCCATGCTTTAGCAGTATAACTGCTTCAACAACAAAACTTTTTTGACAGTATTTTTTTAGAGTAAAATTCAAAAGCTAACAATTTTTAGATGCTTTCCTCAAAGTCATGTCATAAATGACCACATGGAGTAGAATAATTACCTCTGTATCAAAAATGAAATACAGCTCTGCAGAGTTTAGCCACTTGAATAAAATTGATAATGTTAACCACATCCAGCAGTCACCTGTGAATGGTCCCTCTCTGCCACATGGTTTGCAGAGATTGTTGTTTGTTTTGTTTTTATACTTTTATGCAGTGTAACTACACATCATGGTGAAGTTCAATGTAATATAAACATACATGTGCAGAGCACTTGGTGCATTTTCCTTTGCATCCTGCCCCATTCTCTCCCACCTCCATCCCCACACATGTTAGTGAGATTGGTAATGATTCCTTCATCTATGAACATGACATTATCTGCAAGCCTCCTCTTCCCCTCTTCACCTCCCTCTCTCAATCTCTTTCTGCTATTCTACTGGTCTCTCTCCTCATCTATCTGAAGTCCCTTTTGTTTCCTATTTTCTTTCTAGCCTCCACATAGGAGAGAAAACATATGACCTTTGACTTTCTGAGACTGGCTGATTTCACAGCATAATATTCTCTAGTTCCATCCATTTTCCTAAAAATGGTATAATTTTGTTCTTTGGGGATGAATTCCATTGTGTGTATATAGACCACATTTTTTGTTGTTGTTGTTCATTCATCTGTTGATGGACACCTAGGTTGGTTTCATGATTTGGCTGTTTGAATTGTCCTGCTATGGATATGCAGGTATCACTATAGTATTCTGACTTTAATTCTTTTCTCTAGTTCCATCCATTTTCCTAAATATGGCATAATTTTGTTCTTTGAGGATTAATTCCATTGTGTATATATAGACCACATTATCTTTGTTCATTCATCTGTTGATGGACACGTAGATTGGTTACATAATTTGACTATTTGAATTGTCCTGCTATGGATATGCAGGTATCACTATAGTATTCTGACTCTAACTCTTTGGGGATGATAAGGAGGAATGGATCATATGTTGGTTCCATTCCCAGTCTTTGGAGGAATCTCCATACTAATCTCACTGTGGTTGTACTAATTTACAATCCCACCAAAAGGATGTGAGTTCTTATTTCCCCACATCTTTGCCAGCATTTATTATTGTTTATATTCTTGATGATTGCCATTCTAACTGGAGATAGATGTAATTTCAGGGTAGTTTTGATTTGAATTTCCCTGATTGCTAATGATGTTGAATGTTTTTCATGTATTTATTGGCCATTTCTTCTTTTGAGAAGTGTCTATTCAGATCAACTGTATATTTTTATTGGGTTCTCCAGTTCTTTTTAATATTGTGTTCTTAATGAGCATAAATATTTATGCCCCAAATATTGGTGCATTCACTTACATAAAAAAAAAACTACTTGTCATTATGACTCAGATAGACCTAATACAATAATACTTCAACATAACTCTCTCAACATTAGACAATCCAGAGAAAAGATCAATAAAAACTCTTCAAACCTAAATACTATAAATCAAATGTACCTAACAGACATTAAAGAATATTTCATCCAACAAGAGCCAAATTTACATTCTTATGAGCTGCTCACAAAAACCTGCCCCAAAATAGACCCCACAAAGCAAGTGTTAAAACAAATTCAAAGAAATTGACATAATTTCTTGCATCTTTCAGATCACAATGGACTAAAAGTAGAAATCAATATCAGGAAGATCCAGGGAAATTACATAAATACATGAAGGTGGAACTATATACCTTGAATGAGACTGAGGACTGGATCACAGAAGAAATAAGGGGAGAAATTAATTTTTTAAAATTCCTGAAATCAAATGAAAATAAATATAGACTAAAGTCTCTGGGACACTATAAAGGTGATTTGAAGAGGAAACTTTATAGCACTGAGTGCCCATATTTAAAAAAAAAAAAAAAAAAACAGATTCCAAATAAACAACTTAATGATGACTTTTGAAGCCCCCAAAAATCTGGAATAAATGAACCTTAAGGCCAGTAGAAGGCAGGGAATAATTAAAATTAGAGCAGAAATTAATGAAATAGAGAATAAAAACACAAAGGACCAATAAAACAAAAAGCTGCGTTTGTAGAACATTAACAAGATTGATAAACCCTTAGGTAATCTAGCCAAAAGACAGAATGGTAATTCCAGAGAATCATTTGGAACTATTTGGAAAACTTATAGTCTAATAAACTGGAAAACCTAGAAGAAATCAACAAATTTCTAGACACATACAACCTACCTAGACTGAAGCAAGTTTGTAAGCATTTTTCAACTGAAACCACTAAAGACCCTATGAGCCAGGAGTTATCTTTACTTATTAATCAGGAAAGTAACCTTTGGTCATGCAGTTTGGTTTGTGAAGAATCGAGGTAGACTCCTCTGAACCTGGGACCGTCCGGTGTGATGAAGGACCACACAATCACAGGGATTATTTTATTTCGATGCTGCCTCTTCTGAAGAAGGAGCCAAGCAACCATGAGGTTTAGTCTATCTTCTCTCACTTTTTCCACCATTCCCCCAAAAATGATGTGAATTTCTTCTCTAAAAAATCAAATATAATGTCCATTCTAGCCCTAATTATGCTAGTAATCTTGTAGTAGAAAAATGTGAATGCCTTGGATCTATGCTTTCCAACACAGTGGCCACAAGCCCCACACGGCTATTAAATGCTAATTAATTGATATTAAATTAAAGTTTAAAACTAAGTAGGAAGAAACATTCAGTCCCTCCGCCACACCGGCAATATTTCAAGTATCCAATGGTCACATACACCTAGTGGCTACTGGGGCAGAATAGATACAGGACATTTCCATCACGGCAGAATGTTCTGTGGAAGGTCCTGCTCTAGCGCTGCAGGGAAATGGAGCTGTGTGAGCTGAGTGGGTAGTATAGGCTGAGGTCTCCCTGGCAGACATTGCACGCCCTGTACTTGACCTATTGTTTGTGATGCCTCCTCCTGTCCACTCTGTCTAAGGAAAAGGATTTTAAAGGCCTGAGACCTTACCTATAGGGAAGAAAGAACTTGGGTGTTGAGTCTTACGCTCTGTACCTACTGGGCAACTTGTCCCTTTACATTAAAAATATTTTCATTCCTTGACTTTAAACTCCATGCTTCACTTTTTTATATCAAAGGCTTAAATACTTCTTAAATAGCGGTACTGTCATCGATATCATGTTTCTTTGCTGACTGTCAAAAGCAAAACAAGTAGATTTTTGCTGACTGTGTGTACAGAAGAAACTTTGAACTCTTTGGTCAGCTCCTTAGTTCCTTGTTTTTTGATGTGGACCTAAATTGACATTATCATCATGAGAGTGCTCAACAAGCCCTCCATTCTTACCCACTGAGTTGCATACACCTGTCACCTTCCTTCAGACTCTCCTCTTATAGAATGCTCTCTTTCATTTCCTTCTTTCCAGATGGCAGAAGAGGTGAACATTTTACAATTTTATGTCTACCCTTTCTCCCCTCCTATATTGCTATATATATAACATGTTAATAATATATATATAGATATATGTTATATATAACATAATATATAATATGTTAATAACATACATAAAATATATAAATATATACATATATAAAAATTAGATATATAAATTTCTTTTAGCCCTTTGGTCCTTCTTTTTATTTGACCAGCGGAGTTTTACTGTGCATTGCCCAGGTGAAGATATCTCCACAGAAAGTATTACGGAGTCTGTTAGAGGGGCGAAGGGTCTGTTTGGACTATATGAGATGCCGCTAGACTGCAGAGGTATAAAATCCAGGCTTCCATACGCACTGCCTGGATAGAAGCCAGAGCCCAGGTGAGGAGTCAGCAGGAGCCAGGTGAGCAGCAGGGAGAGAGCACGGAGCACAAAGGCACTGAGGGAGGAAGAAGGGCGTCCTTCACCTGCTCCCACTGTGTCCTGGAGACACGGCAAACACCTGAGCATAGGTGTGTGGACTCTGTGAGCCCGGGAGACCTGTGCCATCTCAGCTATGCAGAGCCCAGGGAGGGACCAAGACCCAGGTATGAAATGGCTGGGCAGTTTAGCTCAGCACTCCTGCCTCCGGCTCCTGGCAGAAACTCCAAAGTTGAAAGTGACACAGAAGAGGGGATTCCCCTGTCCCCAGAGGAGGCTCAGGCATGGCATCACTACGCCATATGCGTCAGCCACACGGAATGCCAGCCATTCTGTGTCCCCTGCGGTGCAGTCAATGTGGAAAGTAGAAGTAGCCCTCTGTATCTGGAATTTCACACTTTTACACCAGAACGAGTTGTGCTTAAAAAAAAAAGGAGGGGGGCGAGGGCATGAGCACGAACACAGGAAGACTCATGGTGACCCCTTGTATGAGCAAAGGCTGAACACAGAGCTTCAGACACTTAAACTGACAGGAGGTTCATAATACTGAGAGTCCTCTGCCACAAGTACACCCCTAATTATTACATAAGCTCCCTAGAACACAAGCAATCCCTGGGAAAAGGATGCAGGGACAAATGGAGATTACATTTTAAATCTGACGAAAAGAGGCTGAAGAAGAAACTAAATTCACTACCGGGGAAAGTTACATTTCCTTCAGCTCTCAGCAATAGACTGAAGTGTGTATGAGCTACACTAGTTTACTCAGCTTATCTGGCCCATCTTATCAAACAACTAGAAAATGTCTCTAGTCACCAACAATTAATACTGCTTTCCATAAGATTTGATCATATGTGCATTTTCTTAGGATCTGATTATATATCACTTTATATCCTAGGAACATTTATGGTGCTATAATATTGAAAAAAGTATATAGTTTTTTTGTATGTGTGGTACAGGGAATTGAACCCAGGGTCATCCTACCAGTGAGCTACACCCCTAGCCCTTTTATATATATATATATATATATATATATTTTTTTTTTTTTTTTTTTTTTTTTTTTTTTTTTTTTTTTTTTTTTTTTTTTTTTTTTTTGCTTTGAAACAGGTTGCTAAGTCTCACTCCATTGCTAAGACTGTCCTTGAACCTGTGGTCCTCTTGTCTCAGCCTCCCAAGTGCGAGAATTACCAGCGAGTACTCCACCATGCCCCACTTAGATGCGGATGGTGGTAGCGGTGATGATGATGATAATTGTCTACACTAAATCATATATCAAGGCTAAAAATGAAATTTTCTTAGTAAAGTAAAAAAAGGAAACCTTACCATCACTTATTTTAGTTTGTGGTTTTTCCATGACTGACATTGGTAGCTGACTGCTTGACTCTAGGAGACACGGAGAGATGCCAAGAGTTGAATTGGAGAAAGGAGAGTATTTCTCGTATCTGTACCTGCATAAAAGAAATTTTTTTGTGACAGATTCATTAACATAACTTCATATATTACATATCACATATGTAAAAACATTACATATATTCTCCACTACTCCTTTGGGTGTCTAGTAACTGTCCCTGAATCTGATTTACCAACACTAAATTAGCACTCAACAGTTTGTTTCAGATGTAGCGAGATCTTGGGTCACAGGATTCCTACCATACCTGGGCAGGCCAATCGCCCATTGAAAGGAAATAAAATAATCACTAAGGGGGGATCACTAATATAAAATAGTGACTATAAGCCTATTCCTTTGGTGGAAATGGATGCAGCATTTATAAGATCGTGACTATCTCTGAGCCAGGGGAAAAAATCACAGAGTATATATTTATTAATTAAAATAAAAGCTGCAGATAGGATCTGTGCTTCCACTATTTGGGGAGACAAAGACATGATTATATTTTAAATGTTAAAAGTTAAAGTAAGCCAGGCAGGGTGGAGCATGCCTGTAATCCTAGTACTTGGGGAGACTGAGATAGAAGGATTGAAAGTTCAAGGACCGCAAGTAGAGAGACTTTCATCAAGCTGGTGAGACCTTGTTTCAAAATTAAGGAAAAAAAAATAGGGATGAGGATATAGATTGGAGGTAAAATGCCCTTGGGTTCAATCCCCAATACCACACACAATAATAAATAGATAAATAAATAAACAGACAAGTAAATAAACAAAAGTTAAGGTATACTTTCAAATTTGAGGCTCTTTTTCTGACCTGCATTTAAATTCTGACCAATGCAATTTTAACCCTCGTGCGTGAGAGACTCTAGTAACTTTCTAACTAATCTCGTTTTCCACCTTGCCATAGATTTTTGTGCGATAGTCAGTGCGAGCCTTTTAAACATTATAGGTCGAATCATCTCACTCTGCCCCCGACCGTCTGGGCCTCCAGTCGTCCTCTGTCTCCTTCTCTCAAGAAGCTAAAGTCCTCACAATTGCTCCTGACTTTACTGCATTTGGATGGTCTGCCGACCAATGAGGTAAGGAACCAGGGTTCTAACTGCAGTTATTAAGCCACAGTCCGAGAGCCTCGGGCAGCTTAAATGTCCACCAATGTTTGAGCTTTCTCTCCCCTTTCCTTCTCTACACCCCTGAACACTGCATTCCCTGTTCATCCCCGCCGGAGGTCTGCACGGCTCACCCCTCACCTCGCTGGATCCTGATCAACTGTCATCGTCTCAGCAAGCTGACCCTTGGACCCTCGACTCCGCGTCTTCCCCAGGTTATTTTTCTCTGTAGTTCTTATCACTACCACACACACATCACTACGTATTTGTTTATTTTCTGTGTCCTCTGCATAAGATTCACAAGACAGAGATTTGATTTTTTTTTTTTTAATGATCCACTATCCTGGTCTAGAAGAATAATTGATTTGTTAAATTCTTGGGTTAGATAGCTAATCCACACAAAGCCAAACTCCACCTGTTGGAGGTAGGCCCTTCATCATTGATATCCATAATTAATAGGTTATGTTAGACATCAAGGATATTTCTCCTAGGGGGACAGAGTCTTTTAGAGAACAACAACAAAAATCATTTGGATTGTTGGTGCATTTGGATAAGCACCCAACTAGTGTGCAGTGCTGTCTAAAGTGGATAAAAATAGCTGGGCATGGTGGCACACCCTTGTAATCCAGTACTTGGGAGGCTGAGACAGGAGGATCGTAGGTTCGCAGCCAGCCTCAGATACTTAGTGAAACCCTCCACAACTTAGTGAGACCCTGTTTCAAAAGAAAGAATAAAAATTACGGCTGGTGATGTAGCTTGAAGGTAGAATGCCCCTGGGCTTCCATCCCCAGTGCCGCAAAGAAAAAAAAAAAGTGGATAAAAATTCATTTTGATAATCTTCAGGAGACAACAAGCTTCAGGAGGGAAGAGATTGTGCATGTTTTTTTTTTTTTTTTTTTTTTTTTAATTTAGTTTCCCCACTGGAATAGATACATTACCTGAAAAAGTACCTGGTGAGTGGCAAACACTAACTATGAATGAGCAAATATATCCTTTGACTTATAAAAGTTGGTGGAGAAGAATCCAAGCCTTTGTCTCTTTGGCATTGTCTGTCAGCACCAGCCCTGCTGTCCCACTTTTTAGATGCACCACTTCTGATTTTCTTGTCCTGGTATCCTATCTTTGTCATCAACTCTAAGTAATTAAAAATATCCACTTAAATACAACACCTTTAAGGCAAAGCCTGTGCTGATTACTGACTTAAGTCAATTAGCTCAGGAGGATTGCTAACAACACAGCACATTAATAGCACAGCTATTTCTTATATCTAGAGTCTGGATATGCACTTTATCTGTGTTATCTCATCTACGATTTGCAGCCACTTATGAGCTACTTATTAGTCTTAAAATGCAGAAACAGAAGCCTAGAAGTATGCAGTAGCATGGTCCATCCCTTATTACCTATAGTATTCATTCAGTCATGACCCGTTTGATACACATTTGATGTCTATCGCATACATTGATTTCCTTTTACTTAAATATCTTGCCTCCACAGTTAAATGAAGGCATCCATCTCAATATACAGTGGTAAAAACTTCTCCCTAATCTTGGTGACACCAATACACAGTAGTATGTCACCAGCTTTTATAGATTATTGTCACTAGTAAAATTATAAAATTGTCCTGAAGTTTTGTCCAAAGAGGGTATCATAAGAATGAGACAATACAAGTATCGTGGCTGGAGTGCTCATTTGAATAGCTAATTGTAACTATAAAAGGAAGCGGGGTGTGTGTTTTGGAAGGGCAGGGAAGGTGAGGGCTCAGACTTACTGTTCCATGAAAAACTGAGGCATGGCGATGAGCAAGGTTCCGACCCCCATGATCAGGCATCCTGCTCCAATGACCTTGGGTCTGTGAAGTTTGGCTCCGAAGTAGCTAACAAACACTATAACCAAGAGATTCCCTTTAGGGGGAAGAAGAAAGCATCCACATGTCAGAGAACTTAGGAAAGAGCCAACAGTAGAGCTAAACAAATGAACGTACACAGCAGGCTCAGCAGCATTCTGCTTTGACTAAACCATCTTCCCACCATTACCTTCATTCCTTTAATGTGAGACGACCCCTGAAAGTGACTGACTGAGCCATCTTCCCATCATTACCTTTCCTTTCTTTAACGTGAGACGACCCCTGAAAGAGTCTTCACTACTTCAGTCACCTCAACTTGTCTACATATTTTAGTGATCATCCCTTCTATCTTGTTTCACCCAAACGAATTATTTTATGAGTAAATTAAATTGTAGACAGCTTCCTTTAGTTGGTCTAGATGTTCCTTAATGATGTCAGTAAACTTCATTACTGTCCCTTTATTCAGGTTTTCTATTAAAACTTCTATGAGTTTCCCAATTATTCCTAAAGTATACATTACATATTTTCTCTCTAGCTGATATCCTCTATAGAAGAAGTAGAACAGATTCAAATGCAATTCACTTTAAATCAAATTGTGAAACTCATAGCTGGGCACAGTGGCGCATGGCAGTAATCTCAGTACTTAAGAAGCTGAGACAGTAAGATTACAGATTTGTAGTCAGCCTTGACAATTTAGTGAGGCTCTCCAAAACTTAGTGAGACACTGTTTCAAAATTAATCAAATAAAGTAGGGCTGAGGTATAGCTTGGAGGTAGAATGCCCTTGGATTCAATCCTCAACACCACACACACACAAAAAAAAAAATTATGAATTTCAATTATTTACACAAATGATACTTTATAAATTGTTCATATACTTGTTAAAGATATAACTTCACATAATTTCAAGTATACATCAATTATATAATATCAATGTATACATATAACCCAAATTTTAAGGAATACAATAACTCTATAATATGGCCATCTTTTAAAAGTATTTTAATATATATGCATTTTTAAAAATATATATGTATATATAATTTGTATTGGGGATTAAACTCAGGGATATTCTGCCTCCAAGCTATACCTCCAGACCTATTATCTATTTTTTATTTTGAAAGAGTTTTGCTCAGTTGCTGAGGCTGGCCTTGAACCTGTGATCCTCCTGTCTTACCACCCCCCCATACTGCAATTACAGGCCTGTGCCACTGCACCTGTCATGAATATGTGTGATCAATTGATTGATTGATTGATTTTTTATAGTACTAGGGATTGAACTCAAGGGGCATTCTACCTCTAAGTTATACTCCCAGATCTATTTATTTATTTATTTATTTATTTATTTCTTCATTCATTCATTATTGGTGCATTGTAATCTTACATCTTTATTAGGTACAAGCTGGTAAAGGCATACATGTACACATCTCTCATTTAACCTTTCCCCAATTCCCGCCCCACTCTCTCCCCCTCCCTCCTTCTCAAGTTCAGTTTAGTGATTGACTTTGATATGATTGTGAAAGTCCATCATGTGCATTAGGGTGTTTCCCTCCCCTCGTCCCATCATCTTTGGTTAGGCCGCCTTCTTTGCTCATCTAAGGTTTCTCCTTCTTTGTCAAGTCCCTCCTATGACCTACTTTCTCCCTAGCATGTTAGCATGTTAGGGAGAGCATATAAGTTTTATACTCTTTGTGACTGACTAATCTCACTTAACATAATGTTTTCCAGTTCCATCCATCTCCCTGGAAATGACATGATTTTGTTCTTCTTTTTGTTTTGAAGTAAGGTCTCATTAGGTTGAGGCTTGTCTCAAACGTGAGATCCTGTCTCAGCCTCCCAAATACTAGAATTACAGGTGTGCACCACCATGCCTGGCTATATATATATATATATATATATATATATATATATATATATATATATATATATATATATATATATATATATATATATATATATATATTTTTTTTTTTTTTTTTTTTTTAGGTAAAAATTACGTCTTTCTAAAATGTCTCTGGTAAAGTATACAATAAATTACTTTTTGGCTTTTTATGGTGATAACAATGTAGATTCTTGGCAGGCCCAGTTTCTTATTCCCTAGAATGAGGGCAAACCAAGAAATCTACATTTCTAAAACGAGCTCATGTATGTTGATGGGGATGGTCCAAAACAAGCTTCAGTAAACACTGTTTAGGATCTTAAATTTTAAGGGGATTTCAAGTTTCTCTGTTATTTTCATTTGGGATGTTTGGTTTTTAAGAACTGCAGTGCTTGATAGATCAAGAACTTAGCACTTCCCCAAGATTGATTATGATGGCTGATGGGGAGAGAGGCTTGCTTTGAAGTTCTTGAAGTTTCCAATTTCTCAGCAAAAGTGTGTCTCCTAACATCTGGAAGCACTTGTTTAATTTACTACTGTTGAGTCACATGGCCAGCCTGAGTGAATTTGAAAAAGAGCAATCCACCCAGGATTTGACAAGCTCGATCCTAGCAGACAACTGAATGGAGAGAGGGTGTCATTTAGCCATGCCTGAGAAGACCTTGGGCAAAGTCAGGCATCTTCAATACCTACCAATTTCAAAACTACCATCAATGACTCCCACCAGCGAGGACGGGATGTCGAACCTTCTCTCTATCTGCGTGATGGTGCTCTTCAGATAGCCTTCCGCCAGTGCTTTGGCGAAGTAAACGAAAGACAAGGCACCCAAGAACACCTGGAAAACAGAGCAGTCACCCTTAGACTGGCTCCAGCTCAGCATAGCCTGGAAACTTACTGAGCAGGCATACAAATAAGAAGGTGAAGGAAGACAAGCGTGCACTGTGACTGCCAGCTTGTCATCCCTCCAGGCCCAATCCGACCCTTGCCACAGGTTCCCCTCAACCCCAAGCTCAGCCAGAGTTCCAATCCATTCAAATTCGCTTGGAATTTGGAATGTATGGTGGTTTTCATCCAACATGGATGTTGAATTCCATTTTCCCCTTCCTTCCACTTTTCTCCAAACATGTTTAAAGGAATCTAACTTTGAAAAGAAGATCAGAGTGTGACAAAGCAAAGAGAGAAAGGCACCTTCGATATGAAAGAAAGTAAAATGAAAACCATAAGCCAAGCCCTTGACATCACAAATCTAACCCTCGCAGTTATGAATTTCACAATGATGACATACACACCAGCAGGGATATATGGATTGAAAAAAAATGGAACCAGTAGTCCTTGTGTTTAAGTCCATACTTATTTAATTCAAACACTGATAACTGATTTATGTATCATGTGAGACGTGGGTGTGTGATGCAGTATCCATCTGTACCCAGGTTATCATTTATTTATTTATTTATTTTAATTTTTTTGTGTGGTACTGGGGGTTGAACCCAAGGGCATTCTACCTCTGAGCTACACTCCCAGTCCCATTTTGTCCTATTCTTTATTTTGAAACAGGGTCTCACTAAGTTGCAGAGGGACTCACTAAGTAGCTGAGGCTGGCTGCGACCCCCCCCCCCAATCCTCCGGTTTCAGCCTCCCAAATACTGGAATTACAAGCGTGTGCCACCACGCCCAGCTCCCCAGGTTATCATTTATATGCAAAAAAAAATCATATATATATATTTGCTGAGTGAATATCGGGTATAAAGAAAAGAGGTTTGAGTTTAAACCATACAAAATGTCATTTAGAAAGCAACCCTGCCCCATACTACGTAACAATGAATGCCAACATTTTCTTTTATAAAATGGATGCTTCATAGATTAAATGTTTTACCTGTGCTTAACACAATATCAAGTAGATGGCAGAAGTTTAAAGAGTATTAGTTTCTATTATATCTCTCCTTTCTGTTTGGGAGGGGCCTTCAGGTGAACCCAAGAAAGTCATTTAACCTCCAGGGTCCACTGCCCAGCGTGGCCTTAGTAAACTGCATATAAGATAATATTTTAAAAGGAAAAAGTGATTCTCACTTCTAACTTCATTACGCAGAAGATACCTGGGCAGAGAGCAAAGAGCATCACCCCTCAAATCCTCTGTTGCCCCACCTTTAGGTCGCCACAGCACGGTTGCTTTTCCTTTGAGGAGGAATATTCCATTTTCAAGGAAGCCCTTCCAACAGGTTCTACCGAGTCTTTGCAGAACAACTGGATATTTTCTTTGGGTGAAGTGTCCATTACAGAATTGTTTCTCGACTTTAATCTGTCAAAGTTGATTTTAAAAGCAAGATAAATAAAGAAATAATCAAATCTATATAATTAAATGATACTTTTATATCTCATTAGATTACGATTCTATAGACACCATTTAAGGAAGCTACCTTTTGTTAATCACGGTAAGTTGGCAAAAATTTTCAATTAAAGCAAACAGGATATTTGATGAACTAATCCTGCTCTTTGGGACTCGGCAGCCAGAATTCTTTCTCCCTTCCTCTGCTTTACGCCTCATTATTGCAAAGAATAAATTTAAATGTTGCCTTTGGAATAAATAAAGAGGCAGAATTTTGCTAACTTTGTGGTCTTGCCAGATTAAACTAGGAGCAAGCAGGAAAGGAAGAGGAGGAATTCAACCAGTGGAATATTGATTCATTAGAATTAAGGCTTTGAAGCCTGTAAATTGACCTTCTCAGGACAACGAACAGAGGAAGCCAATGCTCACCGCAGATCCCTATGGCACCTGGGGAACCCTGCAGCACCAAAGGAAAGCCTAAAATATTGCAAGAATGAAAGGGTCTGATGTGTGCGTCATTCTAGCCTGATGAACCAGACGACTGATTTTGTGGGACAGTGGCCTTGGGCATAGATTTAATTCAGAAGAAAGCAGTCCTAGGTCGGCCTTCCAGTTGGAAGGATGACCTCTGTTCCCAGGGGTAGTTTCCCGCCAACTTGCTCCTTTGAACTGACTGAGCCCTTGACAGTATCCCACACTGATTCTACTTCTCCCTGCTCACAATCATATTTCCACGTCCCCCAGCCCCACTTCTGCAGGATTCTGCCTGCAGCTCGGTGCCTGCCTGATAAGTTCATCTGTACCAAAGACTTGAAAAATGAAATAGCTTCTGGATCTCCCTAACCATCACTAGAGACACAATTGTACATTAGGAGAAATCTTCCATATCTTCACTCCACCAACCCAAGTAAAATCTCCAGGATTGTGATAGAAATTTAGGATGTTCTGCTGTGTGTCTATATGATCATGGCTTTAGGCAATGTTTGGTCTTTGTTTATAAAGGTTTCATCATCTGAATTCATAGATAGTATCTCCAACTGAAAAAAGAAATCAAGTAATAGTAGTATAAATAATTTATTTAGAAATATGAAGTTAACATCAGAAGACCTAAACTATTTAAAAGTTGAGTGGATTTCCACCAGGGAGTTGGAAACAAGAGGATCAAAAGGAGAGGAAAGTGCTTGGGTTTTGAACAAATTATTATTTGATTTATAGAGTATTTTATTTAATGAGCATTTACCACTTTTTAAAATTATGGACAAAGAAAAGTGAGTGAAACCAAGGGAAAAATTGTAAAACCAAGAAACAAAACAAAGAGCTGATAATGCTAGTCATGGTCAAAAAATCAAAAGGACACAAGGATAAAAATATCAATGTTTATGAGTAAGAAACAAATTATGCAGAGGATACAGAAATAACTGTAAATGGTTGACAAAATAGACAAGTTTCTAGCAACTGTTAACCACCTGTATTGATGTAATGAGGCAAAAAAGACATTAGCAAAAAATGCTAAAAGGACTTGCTAAACAGAGATAGCAAGTTCATGCAATAGGAGAGCTTTATCCAGGGATGTTCTTCAGGGAGAAGTAGATAAAACTAAAATTATCTTGATAAGGAAATCTCATAAGGATAGAACACAGAGGGAAACTTCAGATTGAAGAAAATTTGCTAGCAAATCCAAATTAATTAGCCAATATTCTATATTGAGGAGTATTCTAAAAGTGCAATGAATGATTCATACTAGGAACTTTATTCCCCTAAATCATCACATGAAGAATGTAAAATTAAAAACAATAACATTTCTGTAAATCCCAAAACATTAGGTGGAAAGAGTCAATATCCATTCATGACTTGAAAAAAAATCCTGACATTAAGAATATATGTTCTTCTGTACCAGCACCTAAAACCAACAACCAACTTTATATACTCACTGAATTACTAGGACTAATTTTCCAAAATAGTGCCTTCTCCAAACAATAAAAAAAAGGAGTTTTAGAAACAGTGAGTTATACAATGCTAAGTGGGCTTCTTTATTATGAAGTAGTGACTGCCCATAACTGAATTCCTAGAGAGACCCATTGCTTATCATGAAAAAAATCAAAACAACCGAATGATCTAAAAGTAAGTCCAAAAATGATGACACATTCATGCAGTTAAGTTTGCTGAAGACACTGGAGATTAATGTAAAGAAGTAGATACAGGCACAGAGATGTGCATGCATTACAGAGCACATATGCAAAATGCATAGTACAAAATGGTATATGTAAAAACTTACAAAGAAAAACACATATATTCATATATATATGTGTGTGTGTATGTATATATATATATATATATATATATGTGTGTGTGTGTGTGTGTGTGTGTGTATACACATAGAAACAAAACTTCAACAAGATTATGAACAGAAGGTTGACACAGTACTTAAAATTAGTGGTATTACAAATAATTTTTTAAAAAATATTTTGCATATCTATATTTTCTAATTTTTCAACACATATTTTTGAACACATATTTTTTGAACACATAATTTTTGAACACATATTTCTTGCATGAAAGATTTTAAGATATTAAAAATATGAAGATATCACCAGGCAAGAAATAGATAAACCAGAAAGATTTAAAAATACTAGATGCATACTCTTAAATGTACAACTTACAGTGTAATCTTCTTTTTTAAGAATTACACTCTTAGCCAGGCATGGTGGCCAAAGTCTCTAATCCTGGGACTTGGGAGGCTGAAACAGAAGAATCACAGGTTCACAGCCAGCCTTAGCAACTTAGCGAGATCCTCTGCAACTTAGACACTGTTTCTAAATAAAAAAATAAAATAGGGCTCATGATATAGCTCTGAGGTAGAATGTTCCAGGATAATAATAGTAATAATAATAATAATAATAATAATAATAATAATAATAAAATTCAAATTGTCTTAGAGGTCCAGATATCATATAATTTCCCATTAGTCAAAATATTAAAACAAGTGACCATAAAATGAAAATAAAAAATGCTTAATAATAAAATGTGCTACCACTTAAGCTATCTCTTATCTTTAACCCTAATGTTAATGCTAAAGAGAAAATAGTTGAAAGCAATATTTAAAAACTCGAGACACTAAAGCACATTGGGTCTCCTATTTGGAGGCATTGACATAAAAATCATTTTAACTGGAACTCAAAGCTGATCACAAAAGGGTCAAAAAAAAAAGTCCTGGGCTAATGAGTCAGGGAGAAGAAACACCCAGCTTAGAATACTGGCACCGGACTCGGCTGAAAGCATAGTTCATCCTGATGGCCAATATTCCAGTCGCTACAAGCTCAGCATGTGTCAAGGTGACTGGCTGCCTTTGGGAGTGTGGAGCTTTTCAACCCTTGCAAACAGAGGGAAACACCCCAAAGACGGGCGTGAATGATGCCTTGCCCCAGTGAGGCACCTCTCTTTCATTCACCCTTGCACAGCTACTTAGGAGGATTGACATCTGGTGAATCCCTCATCGATCTCAGGACACTTAAAAAAGATTCTTCCCAAAAAAAGACATCTGGCGCCGGGCGTGGTGGCGCACGCTTGTAATCCCAGCATTCGGGAGGCTGAGACCGAAGGATCCGGGTTCGTGGCCAGCCTCAGCTACCTAGTGAGGCACTCCGCAACTTAGTGAGACTCGGTTTCAAAATAAAGAATAAAAAAATAGGGCTGGGGGTGTAGCTCGGAGGTAGAATGCCCCTGAGTTCAATCCCCAGTACCGCAAAAAAAAAAAAAAAAAAAAAAAAAAAGACATCTGGCAAAGTTTTCCTCCGATACCCTGGGTTAGAGTATAATTTATTCTGAAGACCAAAGGAAAAGAAGCTGAGCCATTCTTCACTTGAGGTTGGAAAGTACTTGAAGTCTCTATTCACGCAGTTTGAAAATCAACCCTTTACACTTGGGGTGCAGGTGCTGAAGAAGCCTGGGGTAGGATCCCAACGCACACGGGAGCCCTCTGCTTGGAAGCCATGTCTGAGCAGGCAAGCCTCCGAGGAGGGTCACAGAGAAAGCCAGAGAGGCAGTAAGTCCCTGCCTCCCTCAGCCAGCTCCTGGATAAACACCTCTGCCTCAGCGCGGCTCCCGGACTCCAGGTCCCTCCCTTCAAAAGGTCTACAAACTAAATTAAGTCATTTGCAGAGCCATGGATGGACTGGAGAACAGTATGCCAAGTGAGGTTTTCAGTCACAAAAAGTGAAGGGTCGGGTGTCATCCCTCATATGCAGAAGCTAGAGAGAAATTGGGACACAGGAGGGACTCCAGACAAAGGAGGAGAAGCCTCTGTGGAGTGAAGGAGGGGACCTGACTGAGGGAGACGAGGGGGAAGGAAGAGGAAGACTTGAAGAAGGAAACACTTAATGGACGTGATGTACGTACACAAACTCATCAAAGGCAATCACTATGTCGAGCACGGGAAGGTGGGCAGGCTCAAAACATACTGTGTGCACATATGCCTCTATCACCCTGAACTGCATCAAGATGTATGATTAAAATGCACCAAAAAAAAAAAAAAAAAAAGAAGAAAGAAAGAAAGAATTAAAAAGAAAAATGAACCTCATGGTCCTTACTGGAGTATATGTTTAGAAAGCTGATCCCTCCCACCCTCCCGCCCTACCAGTAATTATTTGTGTCAGATTGAGTAGGTACTCTCAGTATGCCAGGTAATATATGTACTTTCTGTGATCTTTAGAACAACCCACAAAGGTTGGCATTGTAATCCCCAGCTTGCAAAGGAGATAGCTCTCCGAGCAGCTCCTTGACTTGTCAAAAGCTAGCCTGCTTCTAAATGTCCCAGGCAAAGTCGGAACCAGACTCAGGCTTATCTGACTTCGAGCACTCTCCTCTCTGATTTCCACCTAAGTAACCAGGGGCATCCAATTTCCTGAAGAAGCATCGTGGATAAACCTCAAGTAGTGCAGCAGGTTGGGGCTTATTAACTTGTTTCCTGGGAGAATGGGGTAGAAAGTTCACAAAGTCCAAGAGGAGAGAGGCACACCTTACCTGGAGGTGGAGATCAAAGACACCCAGATCCTCTGGATTTGCTCAGCAAGAGGCTGGACCAGGAGCCACAGACTGGAACAGGAAATGGAGGCAAATTCCACAGGGTTTCGGAGCAGCTGTCAGGTCAAGAGAGCCTGGCGGGACCCAGAAAGAGCAGATCAGGGGAAAGAAAAGATGAAGGGTATGGTCTCACCCTTGGGCAATCTTTTTCCTTTCGTCTGTGTTTCCAACTGGCAACTGCCCTCTTTTTTTTTTTTTTTTTTTTTTTTTCTGGCTGTCTGCAGAGAATTGGCCACTCTGGCGAGACCACTGACGTGCTTCTCAGCTCCCAGGACACAGAAAGAGCTGAAGCTTTTGAGCCATTTCTTTGCAGTTTGCTGCAAGTTTAAGGCCACACGTGATAAAGCTTTCTTTATGGGAGAGAGTGAAGAAAGAAAAGACCACTTGTGATCTTACTTGCTGATTCCCAGAAAACACAACTCTGCAGGAGGCAGAGGGTAAGGGAACAGAGGCCCCAGGAGAGACAGGACGGAAGAGTGTAACAAAGATCCCTCCTTCACCATCCAAGAGATTTTTTCAGCCAGCCATTCCTTAGGGACATAGCTTGGATCCTTGCATTTTGTTTGTTGGTTTGTTTGTTTTGCTTCTTTAAAAAGGCTCTTGGGTTAAACTTCTTCATGGCTTTCTTTCTCATTAGGATGCTAGAATCTGCAGGGAGCAGGTATCAGGTCAGGATCAAAGTTCACTCTCTCTGGAAGGAGTTAATTCTCGAAGAGACACGATCAATCATTCACATCCACGATTTCTGTGGGCCTTTGAAAAACAGGGAAAAAAAAATTTTTGGCATTCTGTTTATTTTACCTAATCCCAAAGAAAGAGAATTACTTGTACTGAGAAATTCCACAATTCTAATAAATTCTTATTTCAAGAGAATGATTTTAGAGAATTTTGAGCAGTATTACCTTGCATTTGTTTCCTACCAATAAATGAGTTTTCTATTCATACATGGCTGTGACTCTGGGCTGGTAATTTAATTTTATTGAATCTCAACTTCTTTCTCTGTCAAGCAAAATTATATATATATATATATATATATATATATATATATATATATATATATATATTTTTTTTTTTTGTTGTTGTTGTTGTTCTAAATATTTATCTATTTACAGGGTTGTTTCAAATTATATAGTCAAAAACACATTGCATATAATCAAGCACTAAATGACCAAAAAGTATCATTGTTACCTAAGTAATTTCATCTTACATAATGGTTTTAGGTGGATAATTAATATCTTACTAGCACATTTTACTACAAAAGAATAAAAGAAGAGGCAAGGAAGATAGGATTTATCTTAAATCTTACAATGAAGTAATGATGTATTCAGACTCTGAAAGATCAAGTATTTTATTTTAGCAATCAAACCAGTTTTTTTTTTTTATCAGAAATAGTGAGCAAACATCTGAAGTACTAGACTCGTCGGTGGGTCTACAAGTGTCATTGGCACATGAAAGGGGAATAGTATTTACCAGTCAAAAGTGCAAAGACTTGTTTTTTCTCATAGAGAGATTTATTTCTTCCCTGTGAAGATAACTTGGTCTAGTCCTAGTTGCTCAAACCGGCTGCCTAACATGACACCTTTTCTCACTTCTACGGTCCACAGTGAATATTACCTAATGCTTATTTTACATAGCACTCAGAGCTTGGTATACGCAGCCCTGCATGACACTGCCCTATTGCGGCCTCTCCTTCCCACTTTCATACTCTAAACCAGGAGTCTTTTTCCATAAAGTCTTTTTTACTGACTTTCTGCATGAAGGTTTTAAGGGGCCACACAATGACTATCACAGTCACTCAGTTCTGCCGTTGTGGTGTGAAGTCAGCCATATACAATAAAGGAGTGAGTTTCCTAGGGCTGTGTAGCTAAGTACCACGAAGTAGGTGAATTAAGATTGCAGATCTCTTGTGCCTCACCTCTGGAGGGTGCAAGTCCAGGGTCAAGGTGCAGACGGAGCCATGCTCTCTGAAACCTGCAGGGAGAACCCTTCGTTGCTTCTTCTATTTGGTGATGTTTACTGCCAATCCTTGGAATCCATTGGTTTATAGACACATCACCCCAGTCTCTGCTCCACTATCATGCGGTCATGATATCATGCATTTCTCTCTTCTTCTGTTCTTGAAAGAACACTTATTAAAAAAGGGCCCACCCTAGTGACCTCTTTTTAACTTGATGACATCTGCAAAGACCCTATTTCCAAACAAGGGCACATTCACAGATCCAGGGGGTCAGAATGACAACCTATTTTTTTTGAGGGGGGGAGCGGGGTCACAGTTGAACCCACAGCACTCACTTTCTCGCTTCCTCCTTACCTGAGTTGTTTCCTGGGGTCCTTCACTTTCTTCTGTGTCCTCCCAGTCCTCCTGCCCCTCTTCCTATTTGCTGTTCTTTCTTGGCAAATCTCACCCGGGGTCGAATCCAACTTCCTGTTATTGCTTGTTTGTATCCACATGGTTTTTAATTGCTGGAGAATGTGCAGGACCTGGTGGTGTACACCTGTCATCCCAGTGCTTGGGAGTTTGAGACAGGAGGATTTCAGGTTTGAGGACAACCTCAGCAAGCAGTGAGACTCTTCTCAACCTAGCGAGACCCTGTTCCAAAATGAAAGTTAAAAAAAAAATATTGGGCTGGGTGTCTGGGTGTGTAGCTTGGAGGTGGAATGCTCTTGGATTCAGTCCCCAGTACAAAAAAAAAAAATTGTTGGAGAACATTCATTAAAATCCCTCAGACTTCTTTTAAAATTATGATTTCACTAGACAGTAGAGACATTGATAGGCAGAATACCTTTTAATGATTCATTTTCCCTCCTTCCTAAATGACTACATCAATCTTTAATACACCCCCCCCCCCCAATCCCTGCCTGCATTACTAGCTGATGGCCTTGTTTAGGGAATTAACTGATAAAATAAAAACAGAAAAAAGTAGTAATGAAACCAGGAGAAAGATTACAGTCGGCTGTGGCCACATCTACTCTTTCTCTACCTACACGTGGATTCATTCTATCTGCCTTCCTCTATGCTCCTATGGAGAACAGTGTCTGCCTCTAAACCCAAGATTCAGTCTGCGCTCACATCCCTCTCCTCCAGTTTCCTCTACCAACTCCAACCAGTTGTGTCTCCATCACTCTGCCACAGCTGTTCTCATCAATAATGCCAAAGACATTCACATTAATAAATACAGTAATTGATTTCCATAACTCATTCCAATGATCTACTAGGAGAGCTGTAGACCACTGCTTGGTCGGGCCCTTCTCTTTGATCCATTTTTTTCACTGGGGATTCAGGGCACCATACACCTTGGAGTTTTTCTGCTACCTCAGAGGTAATTTGCTCTTTGACTTCATTGCTGGAACACCCCACAACTTGGTCCTGCAGATATATTCTTTGTATCATTACCTACTCCCTTAATGATTTCATCTAGTTTTGTGTCTTTAAACTATAACATAAGATGAAGAGAGAGCTGGGTGTAATGGTGCACACCTGTAATCCTAGTACTTGGGAGGCTGAGACAGAAGGATCACCGGTTCGAGGCCAGCCTCAGTAACTTAGTGAGGACCTCAGCATCTTAGTGAGATCGTGTTTCAAACTAAAAAATAAAATAGGACTGGGGTTGTAGTCCAGAGGTAGGTAGAATGCCCCTAGATTCAATCCCCAGTGTACACACACACACACACACACACACACACACACACACACACACACACGAAGAGAGCTAAGGAAAGCACCATAGTCCTGTCTGAATTAAGAGGTTTTCAGACTAATAAAAACTCATGTGTATGTGTGTGCTCAACCCTTCAGCTCGTGGCTTTCTCCATTGACAAGGTCTAGAAACAATGACCAACTGAGTAGCAATGATCGTGACTAACATTGACTTGGGGTCTAGAAATATCATAAATCAAGAAACTACGGCTCTTTGGAGGGACTGTTGCCAGGTCTGGGGATACAGAAAAGACCTGGAATATCTTGTCACCCGAGGTCTTCCAGAGTGTCAATAAGCTTCTGGTAGTTAAATATAGGAAAATCTGAGAATGAATAAGAGTAATAGCTGTAACAGTTGAAACTCATAAAACATTAAAATTCATGAATTCATAATAACATAAGAATTACATGCTCATCTTTGGACAACTCTAAATAGCAACTTTAAAAATGTGTGTGTGTAAAGCAATTCCACTCACAATAGCACCCCAAAAAATAAAATACTTAGGGATAAACCTAACCAAGGAGATTAAAGACCTCTATAAGGAAAATTACAGAAAGCTGAAGAAGGAAATCGATGAAGACCTTAGAAGATGGAAGGATCTACCATGCTCTTGGATAGGCAGAATAAATATCATCAAAATGGCCATCCTCCCAAAAC